>VZUI01036432.1:0-59472 GCA_013401135.1 Cettia cetti | reverse complement strand
AGCAAAGCAAGCCAAGCAAGCGAAGCAAAGCAGAGAAGCCAGCCACAGCAGGCCGAGGGCCAGAGCAGCCGCCCCCCGCCGAAAAGCCCGCGGGGGGGGGGAAGCAGCGGGGGGGAAGTGCTGCGGGGAAAGGCCGCCGCCGCCAGACACAACAATCTCACGATCTGGGATACAGAGGCACCGTCAACCCAGGACAGTCCTTCTCTCTAAATTGGAGAGAGATGGATTTGATGGGTGGACTGTTAACTGGCTAAGAAATCAGTTGGATGGTTCCATCCAGAGGGTAGTGATCAAAGGCTCAGAGTCCCAATGGGCATCAGTGACAAGTGGGGTCCCTCAAAGATCCATAGTGGGACCAGTGTTATTTAACATATTCATTAATGATACAGAGGAAGGGATCGAGTGCACCCTCAGCAGGTTTGCAGACACCAAGCTGAGCAGTACAGCTGACACACCTGAAGGATGGGATATGTTCCAGAGGAACCTGGACAAGGTCGACAAGGGGGCACATGGGAGTCTCTTGAGGCTTAACAAGACCAAGTGCAAGGGGCTGCATCTGGGTCGGACAACCTCCAGTATCATTCACAGGAATGAAGAGATCAAGAGCAGCCCTGCCAAGGACAGCTTGGGGGTGCTGCTGAGCCAGAGCCTGCACGTGAGCTGGAAATGTGCACTTGCCACCCAGAAAGCCAATTATATCCCAGGAACAGGTTGCCCAGAGCACTGGAAGACGTCCTACCCATGGAAACAAATTTCAGGTCAGACTGGACTGGGCTCTGAACAACCTAGTCTAGTTCAAGTTGGTCCCGTTCACGGCAGGGGTGGTGGACAGACAACCTTTAAAGTTCCCTTCCAACCAAACTATTCTATGATTCTATGACATGGTAACAGTGGGTAAGGGGATGGTGCAACTGTTGTTCAAAGACTCCTACAATATAAGAACTGGAGAGTACTGGAATCAGAAATAATCCAGTTTATTTTGTTAGAAGAATTTACAGTGAACTTCTAGAGCTGACTACCACATGAAGCTGCAGAAACAGTGTCAAAAGGGTTAAAAAAGTGAACTGGTGAATTCACAAACAGGCCAATAAACACAAAAAGAAAGACATAGGTGGCATTCTACCTCCCATCCTTATTCATCTGGTGGCAGATACTGAGGAAATGGAACTGAACCAGCAAGCAGCAAGGCTTAGGTCACTTCTCAAAGTAACATCTTTCTAGGACTTTCAGAGACAGAATACTGGGTAAGATGCATAATTCTGGAGCGCTGAAAGGCACTGTTGCTCATGTTAAAATTTACATTGTTTTCACATTGCTAGAGTTAAAAACAATGCTTATGCCTGCCACTGAACTGTGTAAAAAGGTAGGGGCTGATTGTCAGATGCCAGCATTATCTCATAGGTAATAGGCAATATAAACAGGTCAGCTTCTGGACTGCAATGCTCTCCCTGCTCCCTCACAGACCCCCAAACATTTAGCATTGTCTAAGAGGAGGCAGCTTGATCCCTTACCTACAGCAAAGAATCCTCTAAAACAGACAGAAGTCAGTAGAATCAACTGTTTACACATAGATTTTATTTCTGAATTTACAATGCTTAAAATAAAATATCTAGCTATTTCTAATAAATGCAAAAATACAAAAACTTCCATTTGCTTTAAAAGTGCAGAAACATAAATTAGAAAATGATAACTTTAAAACATACAATGTTATTTCTCAATGTCTTTAATATCAAAACAGATTTGTAAAACAAGCACCATAATTTATCTTACAGAAGACTTTTCATCAAAGCAGCATCACAGGGCAAAAAAGTAGGACATTAGTATGGAAATGTAGTAGCAAATCTTTGAATATTTTAAATGGTATGTCCTGTTATAAATTCTTATAAACAGTTTAAAAACTGTTCTGACTATTATTTTGCAATAGCTTTACCATATAGCTGAATATTAATTGGGCCATATTTGGCTGTCAGCACAACGAAGACATCTTCAAACATTCCTTCTGCCTTTGGCTTGAACTGGACTGGCACAGTGATGTAATGACAGGATCTAAAAAGGCAATTAATCATTGTTAATAAACAAGTAAATACTACCAGATAGACAAACTCTTGTCTAGTTTGGATTTTCACCAAAATGGTATACTGGATGTGCACCGGATCATCAAGTCTATTTTTAAAGATTTGATTATCTATTTTTCTTCTGAAGGACTTTGATCTTCAAGGTAATTTTTTCCATCTGATTACACAAAGTAATACAATACTTTATTGCCACTAGTTTACATTGATAAGTTTGCTCTGCCTCTTGGCAATATTGATAGTGCATAAACTTCATTTAGATCAAACTTACATTTCTTCCCTTCAAACATTACAAAAGTACACTAAAATTTCCAACTCATATTTGAAATTCATGCATTTGAAGCCACTAATTTCCATTACTTCTAATTGCCTCCACATTAAGAAATATTTTGCTGAATTACTGTAAATCAGTATGTCCATCCTCAAGCAGCATTTTAGAAATTTTACAGTTTTTACCTAATTCCACTTGTATTTGGATTACATGAAAACATACCAAATATAATGGGTGTCTGTGTTAATTGTGAAAAGCCTAAACTGAATTATTTAAAAATAAAAATTGTACAAGCAATAACTGAAAATTGAGTGGCAGTCTATTGGACTCCATGGCATGCAATAGAAATATCCAGCACTGAAACAGGTAGCAGTAACAGGCACATACTGAAATTAGGAATCATGAACAGCATCACTTCATAGACAAAGAAAAGACAGATTTGTCTGCTTTAACTATACCTTCGATTTTCTTTCCCTCTGGAATGTGCTTATTTCCCCTACTTTTTCTCACTGTGTTCCTGCTTCTTTTCTCTACACTAACCCAACCTGTCATAATCAGTCTGTGCTTTTACTCTTCTACTCTATCCCTTACCTATATTAGAAAACATACCTGCCCTACACACAAATCTCATTTGCTACTATCATCCTTAGTGCTGAAGGAACCACACTAGCAAAATTTTTTTTTAAATAAATAAGAGTACACACATTTAGAATAAAGACTGCGATGGTACCTCAGTGAACTACAATCAACAGTGCACCAGAGGAATACAACCAAATCAGAGTTTCATGTCTCATACTCAACTGCCAAGTGTTGTATAACAAATCTGGCAGTGTCTACCTTTTTAACCATCTATGGTTAAAAAGGCTGAAGATATTTACTCAGTTCATTTTGAAAAAAATCCATTTTTTAAAGTGAAGGACATCAGTATGACTATTTAATCTGTAACATGCATTATGTTAGAAAACATAAATTTTAGTAGGAATAGAGTGTGAAGCTGCATATAACTAGGCTACCTGAGAATTTACAGAAGTAAAAGTAAATTCAGTTGAAAGCCAGAAGAGATACAGAAGTCTGTATCATCTCCAAAATAATATATGTATGCTCCCTGATATATTACATAACACTTACTTTAAAAGAATAATATAACCATACAGAAACTTACATCAAAAACTTAACAGTAAGTTAGGTACTGCTCTTTCAAAAAGATGGCCACATCTGGCTGTCAAATATTAATTTCCAGAATATGTACCATATGACCTCAATGAGTCATTAAAGTACTGAGGCAGAGCAGTTTCTTAGCAAATGACAGGTATATTAAATTCCTCTTGATCTCTAAATTCAGGTGTCTATTTGGTAGGTGCTAAACACATTATTTTTCTTCCCTAAAAGCAGAGTAAGTCAGACATTATGTAGTCTGTTTTGTAGCAGTCAGTTGATTTCTTACAATCAAGATAAGACTCATCACACTTGCTTCCTAACCCAAAGGGAAAGATATTATTTTCATTTTCTCAGCTAACAAGACTAGAAGGTTTAGACTCCACATAACAAAGCTCTCTGGGCTACTCCATAACATATCTGTTCTCAGAAATTAGGCAACCTGGAAGATTTTTCTCAAGTACAGTAATCAGAAACTATAGTTTCAGGAAAAGTAGAATTCTGTTGCAGTTAACTCTTTTTCTCTTAAAAAATCCCTTTTATTTCAAACTTTCCACTATGCCTGCACTTCAGTTAGTCTCTGAATAGTGTATGGCCTTTACAGGTTGTTGCACCAGTTTCAAGTGGTATTTCTGAAAAGTGAGGCATGTCTGAAGCCTGCTTCACAGACAAACTAATCCTCTAATCCTCAAAACACAACACTGCAAGAAGTTGAAAAAGAAGAGTATGGGCAGTTAGCCCAGTTTAAGCCATAGTAACCAGATGGTTCATCAATGAACAGGGTGGGTACTGGAAACAAAAAAAATTAGCGAAGAGAACAACTCAACAGTTTTACCTTTTAGTAGTATCTAGAACATACACTGCCCTGTAATCAGATGGCCTCTGAAAGCAATAAAATCGGGACACTTTTGTTTTCAAGCTTTAAGTATGCACAGCAACCTGGTAATACTTCCAGAAACAGAAATTTGCCAATTTTTTAATGCTTAATTCATATGTTTGTATAACTTAAGAGTCATATTGTTAAACAGATTCTCCTTGCAGTAAAAAATATTCTAATCTGTGAACAAATAGAACCCTTTTGGGTGTAAACTGCAGACAGAATTCCACAGCAGTGCTGTGTACTGGTACTTGGGATGACATAACCAGCTAAAGAACTGGCAAAATCACTACACCAAATTCTGCAGGTCAAGACACTTGATATTAGATACAGAATTTCACTTTCTTTATCTAGATATAAAACTTGATTACACAGGATTACTTCTAAATGTGGCCCTCAAAATTTAAAGCATGCAATGTTTAGTACATTACACTTTTTTGGCAAAAAACACATAGGTAGATGGTACTTTCTACTCTTATACTCTTACTTACAGACTAGTATTCCAAGTTCCTGCATAGAGTCCTAGTTTTGAACATTACTTCCTAAGATGCCAAGTTTAGAAGGAAACAGTTACCGGTGGCTTTATTGATATCTCCTTGATGCTATTCTCGAATAAAAGTCATTTAAAATGCTTTTTACACTTTTTAAAAAGCATCTATCCAAGTCGAGCAAATCTTCTGTGCTTTATGCTCATAAATGGGAGAGCATTATGTTGACTTCAGAGCAATTTTTTTTTTAAGGTAGGAAAAACGGGTATTTATAACCAATGAAAAAACTGCCAAAGTTACTAGGAAAAAAAAAGTAGACTGACTTTTAAACTTGCTAAGTCTGTTTTAGATAAATGCAGTAGGAGTTCATAATCTCTTGCAGAAAATATATCAAATAGTTTTTACAGCATTCCTCAAAAAATGTTTTTGAAATATCAAAGTGCCTTCCAGTGAAGTTACTTATTTTTTTGTCAAGGATGACTAAATCAAGTCATCCTGTCTTTTTGTCTGCTGCTGTACAGCCTCCAGACAGATCTAGCTAGTTGTCTTTATTTGGATAGATCTTATCCTGGTCACTACCCCCACAAAAAAACCCTTCTGTGCCATCTCATGTGAAATATTTAATAAAAAGATGACATTTAAATTGAAGCACTAACACAAGCCAAAGAGGAGTTGTAACACCTGACATTGAAAAGTGGCCTTAAGAATACCTTGAATACATCTGGCTAACACTACTACATCCCTGTCCTTGTGATAGATGTGGAGCAGATTAGGAGGCAGAATATCTAACTCCATTTCTGATTTGCTCACAGTTTCTGCTCTCTACACCCTTAGCTTTCCTGTTTCTAAAACAGGTACCTATTTAAACACTGAGAATGTATGCAGTACCACTTCTAATGAAATGGTTGCATTTCGGCTTCCTGACAATCTCACTGCTGCAGATGAGCATGTGAGATGCTGTACTTCTTGAAGAGATGACTAATACTACTGTCACATACTTGTTGTAATGAACTCCACAGATGACTGAGTTTATTTTCAGGGATTGCTATTACTAATTTAAAAATTTCTTTTATGCAGGTAAAATGCTGAAATAGTTGGTACGACCAGACAATTCCAGTGGCTGCTCAAATCTTGTGTTTGCAGAAAATCTTTGATGCAGCTCTGCAGGTTTGTCAAATTAGAAGCATGATGAAGGCAATTTGCTTGGTCTGTTGTGCAGAAAGTATAAATGGAAGGAATGATTTGATTGTGCACAGCATGCCAAATGGTTACATGAAGCATTAGGCTTAACATTAAAAGCAGCAGCACTGTTAGAAACAATTTGCAGGGAAGAAATTGGCAGATGCAGAAATAACTGTGTGGGCTCATTCTGCTTTGAACAAAGATTAGAAAGAAAAAAAAAAAAACAAACCACAAAAAAACCCCAACCAAAAAAGCCTCACAACGCCCCCCAAACCAGTAACTATAAACAGAAGCATCCAGGTTATTTATATGTACATTTTGGCAATGTACATATACAGAAGAACTTTATCTTACTGAATTACTTGGTTAATTTTTTTGTTAGGAGAGAATGTTAGCATATGTATTACTCACCTTAGAGAGTATTTCAAGTGCTTGATGTAGAAAGGCTCTCTGGGATTTACAAATTTCAGCTGTAATTTAATACACAATGCTGAAAAGTGCACTATATTTAACCCCATCATATTCAATTTATGACACACGTAAAATAAATCAGACCACTTACAAATACAGCTTTACACAGACCCAGGGTTTAAAAATAAAGAATGCCCACCTTTGTGAACAGTAAGGAAAAAAATCTTATTTCAATATTTTGATGAAGTTAAAAAATTAAAATCAGTAAATCAGAATAATAACAAACCTATGCACACTATCACAAACTACCGTTTTTTCCTATTAATATATTACAAATATACTCAGTTATTTAGTCAGACAAAACAGAAAAATTACACATTCTTCAAATACTGACTTTTGGAACTAGCAAACTAAGACATGTACTACTGCAATCTTTTTCAAGAGTAAAAGAGAAAAACCAGGGCAGCTGAGCAAATGAAAGCACTTACAAGTATCTATTTAAGATGAAGTCTGTCACCAGATGAAGTCTGAGACTTACCATGTGTGTTGTAGAGGAGTTATTCCGCAAGTGGACTTTTAAAGTGCATGTTTCCCCAACTCTGGTTAGAGGAAAAACATAGACATCTTCTGGTGCATATACTCCTTGAACGACCTGTTTTTGTCTGATTTGAAAAAGGGATTGAAGATATTAACACCTCTAACCTGTATGATCTGTGTATATTGATTGCATACTTGAAGTAACAAGTGTATTTTCTGAGAATAAATCAGGAAAAAGGGAAAGATCCAGAAAACATCAACTCTCCCACCTTAGGTTTTATAGGCAAGATATTTTCGCCAGAAAGAAAAACAAAAACATCACTGTGGCATAACTATACAGGAATTTACTTCCATGCATTTTCACAGACTGAATTTTTCCCCCATATGCTTTACCAGAGATCTAGAATCTTATCAAATATTGCAGGTTTAACCAAACATTTTACTCTCCTGCCATATTCACATCATCCCATAGTGAAAGAGCTGATAATTAACTTAAGAGTGAACAGCAAAGTTAAGACATGCAGAGTGTCCAAAAGGCAAATATACAAAAAGTATACATGAAATTCTACTGCCAATACCAGTTCATTCAGCAGAGCATATCAAAGTTAGACAACTTAGAACCTCAACTGAAAAGAAAAAGCACGGAACATGGAACAATACAAAGCCACTAAGAGGTTTTGGCAAGTCTGGTTTTTTTTTACAGCTGCTTACTCTGACATAGAATCATAGGATCATTCAGGTCAGAAGATAATCAGATGGTATCTAGTTCAACCTCTTGCTCCAGTCAGGGTCAGATGTGAGGTCAGTGCAAGCTGTCCAGTTAAATCCCAAAAACCTTTGAGGACAGAGACTGCACAGACTCTCTGTGAAGCCTGTTCCACCACACAGATGTCCCAATAGTAAAAAAAGTTTCGGTTGTGGGGTTGGGTTCTACTCCCACACGCAGACACACTCTTGTCAGGTTTTGTCCATACATACCTTATTCTTTTTGGCTGTCCTTCAGAGTGAGCTTTCCTTTCTGGTGTAACTGGAAGCTCAGTTTTTGTAAGGGCACTTGGAAAAGATTTCACAACTGGTGTTCCATTTTCTGGTTTAGGACTCTATTGGCAAAACCAGAGAAGACTGTAAACTTCAGTTCAAAAGTACTTAGGTATTCAGGAATATAAGTCATTCCCCTTACCCAATCCAAGACTTTTTATTTAAAGAGTAATCTTTCAGGAACATAAGAGTCTGGATCATTGAGATGGAAGCAATTATTTAGGAGGACTAGGTCAACCAGCTTCTGTGCTTTACGAATACTTATTTATTACAAAACAGTTCACAACAAACTAGCAGCACAGGTGGAATCTCAAAAAGGCTGCAAGCAACCAAGATTTTACTAAAACCAAAAAACCCCTCACTTCCTCTGCAGATATTATGCCCATATGCCTCAAGAACAACCAAGTTGGCTAAACAACTGCTCAGAAAGAAGGAAGACATAAGTCAACACTATAATTCGAATTCTCAAAACAGCAAAAAGCTTTGTAATAATTTTGTACTATGAACAACACATCCTTTTCAAAGAAAGGCCTCTCCAGAGAGGCAGAATCAGATAATGCGCTATATGGTATTTTCTGCATTCAGAAATTAGGCCAAAATATTTACCACCACCAAGACCCACATTTAGGGTATTCTAATACAAGGAGACCAGATCACCCAATGGGAATAACGGGACAAATAACCAATTTGAAACTCTGCGTTGCTTTATGAATCTTGCCAGATATTCTTTGGAGTCCCCTTGGGTCACAACATCTCAAACAAAGTTAAAGAACCAGAAGAACCTCCTACACTCATGGTTGTACAACATTATGTCAATTTTTGAAATGGTGCTGACGTTTTAGACAAGCAGTTGATTCCCTGACGCAGGGAAGATGAAAAAAATAGATTCATCTTCAATAGAGCTGCTATGACAAACTTGTCTTTTAGACATTCATTTCTTCTATTGAAAGAGCTGCTAATCAGTCTGTCAGAAATAGCAGCAGCCATAAAAAAAAAAAAATCTTAATTTTAAAGAATATATTTTTCACTTGCAAATAACCCATGAACCCCAGTAGAACCCAAAAAAGACGAGAAGGGATTTGCACACGGGTCTTGCTTTAAGAGCTTTTATTTTTTCCACATAGTGAAAAACAATGGGTGTCATGCCTCTGTTATCCTTCAAATTCTAATTTATCAAAAGGCAAGTTGACTGCATGAGAATATGGTACATTATGGAAAATGATTACAAGTTACCCCAGTCTTTATAAGGGCATCTTGAAATACTGTTTGCTTTACCACAGCCTGTACTGACTTCTGCTGTTTCAACTGAGAGCACTACATTAACACTCCAAATGTTTACAACTGAGTGCTGCAGTTCCAAAGACACCTCAGGAACACAAATTTGTATAGCTTGAAAATTTGAATTATTTTGCTGACAGTTTAAAAAGGTTTTCCCTCCTCTCATTTCTGAGATACACAAAGATGATGAAGCTTTGTGCTGCTGATACTTTTAAATGTATTTAATGTCACTTATGTACGTTACTTAATTTTTTAAATACATAAACCATGTAAATTAAAAAATGGCATGTATTAAACATTTGTAGTATTTTCATAAAACAGCAGTGGGGTTCTTCACAAAGTCCTCAACCTTCTACATGCTAAAGGAGCAGTCAGGATTTTGATGCTGCCTCAGCCTTGCAGCAGGTGCTTGCTAGTTCACTCAGAAGGGACCAATAGTTACACCCAAATACCAGTCCAAGACTCAGGTGCACAATACTCATCATCAGCTCAATGATCTTCGAAAAGGCCCCAGCAGCAGCCCCCAGCTTCAGGAGTAAATGTTCCTCAGGAAAAGAAAAAAACTAAGTTTGAATGACCAGCATCAAGAGGCTGGGGCTGCAGAGCACAGAGAGAATCCCTCCTTTCTTTGTCTCTTGGACTGGTTTTAGAGACACAATGTTTTGAACTCCTGACTATAGTTTTCAGTGGTGAGGACTGCAAACACATGTAGAGCATAATCAAAATTACAGTTAATTAATTTGTTAGGAAAAGAATTAAAGTGACATGTGCCACTGATTTTCCTAACTTAATGTTGTTCTTTTAGTTCCTTCCTGAGCTCTTTCAAATTTTTCATTTCTTCTGAAGTGGTGCTATAAATAAACACCACTCAGTCACTCTGAATGACAGTCAGTCACTCTTCCCACTTCAATTCTATCAAAAGTCACATTAACCACAGCTGTAGCCCCCTGCCTCAGCTAAACCACCAGATTCCAAATCCTTCTCAAAGTTTTAGTAACACTGCCTAAACTCTTGATCCCAAGATCATGATTCACTTCTCAACTAAAAGCTGCAACACTTAAAGGTTCTAAATGTTCTGTTGATCCCTCTTCTGAACAGATGTATACCTAGTTGATAAATACAGTACTTCCTTTTCAAATTTTTCTGAAAATGATCGTGACTTGCATTTCAAGTATTTTCAACAAACTTTTTTCCCATGTGCAGAGATGCAATAAGGATTTAATTGTTAACAGCTTTGAAAAAAGTCAAGAACAAATCTGACACAGTAGTTCAAAACCATTAATATCACGTTATGCCGCTCGAAGATTTACACAACTTTGACAACTAGTCACGCTTTAAGAAGAGACTTCTTTAAAATTCTAGAGTTCTGTTAAAGAATTCATTTTCTCCACATTTCAACTAGCTTTAAAAAGACAAATGATTTAGATGTTTTCCTCTTTTTCAGGAAAATTATGACCAAAGAATTTGATGAAAGCTTAATAAAAAACCCTCTAAAACCAAACATTATACAGGACTCTCATGCCAAAAATCAGAAGTTCTTTAACATAAACCTTTTTACAAGTACTCTTTCAACATGATTAATTTGGAAAGAACAAGGAACCTACGAAACAAATATAGGGTACCTCAGCAAGAAGGATAAGTAAGGTTCTTCCTACTGAAGCATGATCAATACTCTAAAGAAAGATCCTAAATCTTTGTGTGGACTTCTTAGAAAATCAAGTCAAACCTTCTGAAGAGGACAGCAAAGCCTATAAAGCAATCATGCCATTCTGAACCTACAAAGCTCTTTACATTCACCTTATTTAACTAATCATTAGAATTAATTCCTCCTTATGGTAATAAATCCTCTGTCCTATGTAAATTCCTCTTGGATAGATGGGATAAAAAGCAAGGTAAGGAGCGAGAGCACAGTAAACCAGTTCCAACTCCCAATCCACTTCTTCCAAGCCTTAGCATAAAGTTTGAGCTGAGGAACAACAGGGGCACAAAGGAGAGCTGAAACCTAATTGTTCCCATGTATAAACTAAAAAGTTATCCCCACCTCCATTGTTACTCTGATAAAATACTGAAGCAGGTTTTATCAGAGATATTTATTATAGCTCCAAGATGGATATTTGAAAATGCCAAAACTGCATTGAGTTATGTATTATAGCAAAGGTCAGTTACTTCACTATTTATTTACAAAAAATAAAATTGACAAACAAAAAACTAAACAAAACTGACAGAAACATCTTTGTCTATAGAAACAATTCCCCTAGAATGTAAATTTGTCTTTACTCTCCCTGAGCTAAACAAAGTTTTCTATCATAAATGGCTAAAAAAAATGTATTATCACATAAGGAAGAAGGTGTTTTTGTAACATAAGAAAAAAAATACAATTTAGCCCAGCAAGAATACTAGCAGAGTTGAGTTTTTTTCCAGAATTTAGCAATGTATATACAAAAGAGTAGTAGTAAAATCAAGATGTTATCAAAAATTTGTGCTCAAGACAGTGTTTATAGCTTTTATATACTCACATTTCCGGAAAGCTGCAATTTTAATTTGTGCTTCATACTCAGATTTTTAACTGAGTAATACTCAAGATCCCAGAACTGGGAATACTCTCCTCTTTCTCTAGGTGAAAAGATTACAGCAACCTACAAAAAAAAAGTGAAAAATTTTGCAGAACACTACTAATCTTCAGAATCTTCATAATTTTACCTGTACAAAGTTATGGTTCAGTCAGCACAAAATTTACACATTACAGAACACACATGGCACACACAGGTGATCTTGCAGAAAACTATACAACTGGCTAGTCCTGCTTTGCCCACAAGTGGAAAAAGATTGGATGAAATATGTTGTGCAAGCAATTTTGAACAAAAATTTGAGTTCAGATATTCTACTTTAAGCAAAGTCAGCAAGTGCTGGCACAATTGCTCCTGTTAGTAAAATGGAGAGAAAGGGGACCAGGAAGGGAAATATGTGTACCTGAAAAAAACTTCCTTCATCTGGCAACTAAATTGTGAACAACTCAACTCCTCCAGCTCCAAATCTGTAAGCACACTGTGCTACAACTATTAGAAGGCCTGAAACTTAAACCAACTTGCTAAACCAGCTATGAATTTGATCATCCCTAAAGGTCACCTATGTAACAAAGGCTTGCCTCCTTATAGTGCTGTACCAGGTTAATTCAAGAATAAACTTGCAATGTTTTCAGAACTGAGGTTGAGGGAAGAAGAGAAAGAGTGCAGCAGATTAGAACAGACCACTACAACTATATCTAATTAGCCAAACACCATATCCACTGCAAAAAAAAAGGCAAATCATGATAGCACTGGCATGCCAATGATGCAAATATTATTCATATAGGCCTGAACTAGGATTGCTAAGGCAAATAAAATTGTTTAAATTCAAATAATGGCTTGCAATATTATGAAGTTACTATGAAACTGGACAGGAATAAGTTTTTTATTCTTGTAAATAGATTACAAATTACATCTCTATGGAAATAATGTCATAATTATCCATAACAATGAAAAGATAGGTGTTAATGAAGATGAAAAGATAAAACTAGAGTAGCACTGTGAGAGATGATGGGGGAGGAAAGATCCTTACAAACCCATTCAATCTATCCTTGGATTTGCTTTATAATTGTGGTTATGAATCCCTCTACTGGCCAGGAGATAAAATTGTAAGTCAAATGAAACCAACTTTAGGAATAGACAACTGTTCTTGAACAAGTATAACAGGAATGCTTCAAGGAAGCAAAACAGGTTTGTAAGAACCCAGCATTATTTGCCATTTTCTTCTGGAATTTTACAAAACATTTAAAATAACTTTCTGTTCTGAAATAGTTTGTCCTTAAAATCCCCTGAACAGTAACACAAGCACACCACCGCTTTGAAATCAAACTGCTTTGATTCCATGAATTCTTAGAATCAACTCTGCTGAGTTAAGCTGATACAGACTACCTGATGCACTCCAGAATTCAATACTGAAAGGCCACCCTTTTACCATTATCAAACAAAATTTCTCATTTAAGATCTTATTTTACAATTGAGATAAACTAATATGCCTGAAATATTTATAAATGTTTACCTTCTCTTGTCCATGAGCTTCAAGAGTACCAGAAAGACTGGAAAATCCGAACGCAGAGTAAGGAACCCTATAAACAGAACCACTTCCCTCCACATCCTGCAAATCAATTTATGAGTCAGATTCAAAGGGAAAAGAAAAAAATATCCTGAAACCACACAATACACCCCCACACACACCCCTCTTGCAGAAGATTGATGAAAATACACCAAATTAAGCTCCTTTTAAGTGAAGAATTGACTCCCTAAAAGCAAATTAATAAAGACTGAAACTACTAAATCCAGTCACCACAACTACTGACTTACAGTTCAGAGGTGGTGCACAAGCTGGAACATGACATACTCAGTGCCATGGGGTACTGGTAAGAGTGCTACATAACCATTTTTCAAAGTTCCAGAATAATAGACCATAATAATTCTAGCATAAAATCAAAAATCATCACAGCATTTTAGACTATCAAGAAAAATAGGGAAGCATTTACAAATATCAACAGCTAGGCACAGGCAACAGCACTGTAATCAAAATATCCTTGACCTAACTCTAATTTCTACAGGGATACCACATACAGTGCAATTTCAGCAGCTCAAGCCTGGAACAAGACAAGTCTGGTATTCTGGAGCCAAAAAGAGACACCTATATTTCATTTATGCTTGATTACTTAATGCAATTTAGATGATGATACTGTAGAGCACAACCAAACTCTGTAAAGTAGTGTGTGAAGCAGAAACTATACCACAGAGCACTGAGTGATTCACAGTCAAGGAGCATATTAGGGATGAAAAAAAGGAGCAAAACATTTCCCTGATAGGGACAGAGGAAAAAAAAAAAACCCAACTTTGTAGCTGAGGTCATGTGTGTATATATATTTGTTTTTTTCTTTCTTGAGAGGCAGCAGGGAGAGAGAACAACAGGAAGAGAGAAGTTAAAATAAAACCCAGGAATTTGCATAAAACTCCCAATGCAAGCATTCACTCACTTTAGCATAGGGTGGTACAAAACATGACAAATTCCACTTCAGATTTTCATTGCCTTTGTTCTCCATTTCCAGATAATTCTCTAAAAGAGAAATATCAGATGAGCATACTAAACATCTTTGTTCAAGTATCTCTGGTATAAAGAGTTAAGCAGAAACTATGTTTCTAGATAAACACAAGTTTCATGGAAACAGTTTTCATTATAACAAATCTCAAGAGCAGACTCTAACAAAGCACACTGTCATAAAATTTGTAAAAGCTTATACACAAGAAATTTAGACTCCACCAAAAATATCTCAAAAGATATCCAACTCTTTCCCAAGACATTATTTGATCATTCAGAGACAAAACACTGAGAATATTCCAGTCTGAGACCAAATAAAAGTTGTATCAAAAAATCTGTTTTGTTACTTGGCATACATATAAATACATGTTTCTTGGCAAGAATTAATAGGAGTCTAGAATATTACCTAAAATTTAGCTGCAGACATACATTATATAGGAAATTTATAAACACCAAAGTATTACATTACAATCCTTTCATAATTTTCATTAAAAAACCCCCAGATATAATTGATAAATTAAGCCTTGAAAGTCCTCAAGTCTGCTGGGAAAAAAAAAAAGTCAATGGATCATTAAAAAAACCTTCATTACCTAAAAAAGTCAGTACTACAAAAAACCTGTTATCTAGATAACAGAATGAGAGTTCCCCAGAGTTACTTGGAGACTTTTAAGCATTACTGGAAATAAAAAGTACAGACCAGGCATTTCAGGCTCCATTATCTACACAGTCCTTCCTTGATCACTATGCACCAATTCAAGGACAGCTAGCCTTATAGCTGATACCTACTGTCTTTAGGAAGAGCATTTATTTCCCTGCTAAACACAGATTGGTCTCGTATCTTTTGGGCATATTCATTTATGCTTGATTACTTAAGCACAGATGAGAACAGATCTACTGCAAAGGTGTGTTGAGCCAAAAGAGTTCCAAGTAGACACAGTAACCTTTTAAGACTCTTTTCCCAGGCACAGTGTAACTGCATTCATCATAGAGGCATAAAAACCCAGCAACTGATTTGCCTGTATGCAAACCTACCTGTGGAAGAAAAGGTGTGACTATACTGCACAAGGAGAACTTAAAAAAAAACACCAAAAAAACAAAAAATGCACCAAAGTTCCCAAACATGCAATACAATAAACAAAGCCTATGAAGACAAGATACTACAGATGCTATATTTAATAATTCCTCTTACCTGAGCTTTGACCAGGTCTTGTTTTAGGAAAAACAATGGTTTTGTTCTTTATCTTCATTTCTGTTAGAGGCAGCCTGGGGAGAGGCTTTGGCATATCAACAGTGGGATTTTCAGACTGTGGGGTAATTGTATCACATCTTCCACATGGAAAGCCTGATCCAGCCACGCTCTGTGCGACAGCCTCTTGAATAAGCACTTTAATAAACTTTTGCACAATTCAGAGAAAAGCAAAGTTTTAAACAGTGAATGTTGATATATTAACAAGTCAAATTATTTAGCTCTATTTCCTTGAGCTGCAAGAGCTTATGTTCAGCTTTATATTTCAACAGAGGAAAGCTCTCATACATTATAATCACCAGGTCTCCTCCAACTTCAAAAGTTTAAAGATTCTAGGACAAGTTTGATTTAGGAGAAAAGGAACATTCACTGAAAATTTGCTATCTAGGCATTTGAATTCAACAGGAATAATAATTTCAACTAGTTTAACTGACAATTCCTACAACATTCCCTGTTGCAGATAATGGGAACAGCTGCTTTGTTCAGAAGGAGCTTTGTGTTCGCTTTTGCTCCATAATTAGAAATTTTAAAAGTTTCAGTTCATGCTAGTAAAATCTTAGCATACTTTTTGCTGTTTTGGAGAGGTACCAAATAAAGGACCAAAGCACTATTAACTACCAGATTTCTTATAATTGGACAGGTTTTGCTACATTCTCTACACTTGTCCTAGGAGATTTCTTAAATCCTTTTCTCATACTGTAGAACATAACATAGTTAACTATGTGCAGTCATCAATTCCTTCTCAACAACTTCCCAGTTGGTTTGGGTTTTTTGAAGGCAGTTTCCAATTCTGTATCATACCTCACACTTCCCCCCATGCAAAAGGGAAGTAGAGAGAGTTTTATCCTTTCAGTGCCTATTTCTCTCTCCATGCCTTGTTACAAATAACCCAAAACACACACTGATTGTAAAAATAAGATTAAAAGTCTCTGTTTAGGAGAGATTACCAAGAAATCCTTCTGCTCTTACACAGAAAAAAGAAAAACTGTTGGCTTCATAAATTTTATTTCTATTCCTCAACCTAATCAGGGAAATGTCTTGGATTAAAATCCATGAAGAGGTAGAACCTCTTCTAGATAGTCTTTATCACAGACCTGTCATCCAGAAGGTCAAGTTTCCCTTAAGGGAGTTCAAAAGAAGCTATGGTGACTTGTCCAATAACTCTTAACTTCTTTTATTTTATAACATGTCTGCACATCTACATATGTATTTTTAGCATTTTAGAAAATGATGCATAAGGCACTGGTGGGTGTAATTTTGTTGAAAATTCAGTAAGTGTTCACATCATAGTATTTCTTCAGAGATGAATGAACTAAAAATCTCAGTTTACAAAATATCATCTCAACTACATTTCTTTATAACTTTACAAGCTAAAAAGAATAATGGAAGTTGACAGAGCTGCTGACTCAAATCTAGAAGATTTTAGCAACTTTATTCAAATTGACAAAGTAAAATAAAAAGTTGCAATCTGAAGTAAACCACGTACCTTTAGTCCACTATCACAATGGATATAGATTAGGCCACTCCAAGGAATTAATGTGGGCCTGCTGGCAAGTGATGGATTAGGACTCACCAGAATTAGTGTACTGCCCCTAAAAAAAAAAAAAAAAAAAATTAAAAAAAAAAATCAACTAGCATGACTCTCGTACTGCCCCTAAAAAAAAAAAAAAAAAAATTAAAAAAAAAAATCAACTAGCATGACTCTCGTACTAGAATCACTATCTGCAACATTTCTCATTGGGCCACCCAAAAAAGGATGCACTTTTAAGACAGCAGATAAGTGAAGATGCTCTACAATAGTTAAATGTAAAGTATTCAGATGTGCAGTATATTAAGCTTTAATAGCCATGATCCCAGGATCTTCCTTCACCATCACTGAGAAATCAGATCACCTCTTTTTGTGGCCTAACTCAGTTCAAGAATTCTGCAGGCTCCAGCCATCACAGTGCAGAGTATAAAATATTCTGGCTGGCTTCTGTTCTGACAGGTTGACTGCCCTTGGCACTATGAGGAGATGGTCATGAAAAATAGAAAACTGGGCAAGTGTAGCTTGCTGTGCTTAAGTCCACTGTTCCCATGGGTCTGCTTCCTTCTTGCAGACCTCTGTCCTTGATCCAAACTACGTACTTGGACCCAAAATGTGAGGATTTTCTAGTGAATACATTTTAAAATTCTACACTGCAAGAAAATTGCTTGCAGAAGGCCTTCAATACCCTCTTTTCAAGAAATCATCTGGACAATCCTGAATTTAGGGTATGAGACACTCACTACGTCCTTACTTTAACAGCTACTGGAAAGTCATTCATGGTTACTGCTTTTTGAGACTATTTTTCTTGGCACTGATTGAATCTGCAATGAATGACAGATATTCTAGCCCTTCCATAGAACTCTATTTTGTTCTCACTAGTGGATGAAAGTTTCCCAGAAATTAACATCTACATGAATATGAAATTAAGTGTTTAAAATGCAATCAGCAAGGCAGGACTGAAGAGAAAGTATGTCTGGGCAAACATCTTCAAAGTTAAAGCAACTACTGAAATACAATTCTGAAGGCAAAACTTATTTTTTGGTGCGAGACTTTTTATTTTGTAAGATGAGAATAATTTAATAACACTGTCTTAAAGCTGTTCTGAATTGAACCTTAAAAAACATCAGAAATTTAGAAGGGAGAGGTAAGTAGACCTTTCAAGTATAAATTGTGGAAGTCTTTGCTGCCATGTATGAAAAGTCTCATATACATATATAGTGATATTATTACTACTTTTCCCCAAAAAATTAATTAAGGCACGGGCAAGCTGACACTGGCTTGTCATTATTTTCACACCTACAATACTGAGAAGCCAAAGATTGAATGGCAAAACCCAGTTTTCTCAAAATAATAAAAAAAAAAAATTCCAAAATCAAGTTGTGAGGAATACATTTGCTAAAGAAAACACTAAGTCCCCAGAAGAGAAGTCATCCATAAGAACTGTTATTTTGGGGGTCGCTTCTTGGTTGTGGGAAGGGAGGAAGTGTTTTTTGTTTTTAAATGCACAGCTAAATTTTAAACAAAAAACTACTGTGAAAAGAGATTTTTAAAGCTTCAGCTTCACTATCCATTCAGCTTCTTGAAAATTATGCAATAATAATAATAATAGTACTTCCAGGCACAGAAAATTCCTGGTATCAAGATAATCATACACATGACAGAAGAACATTCCCATTAAACACAACTGTAAAAGGATAAGATCCTAAAAGAAGCTAGATTTGCATGTTAGTTGACAAAAAGTTTAGACCCTGGAACTTAAATAGTTTCAGAGTACAGTCTAAGCAAACTAAAGTAAATTCCTAAAAACCAACTAAAATTCTTTAATCAGTTATGCACTTAAACTAAAAAAAAACTCCTCCAAAATCTCACCCCACTTTCACACATAATTTATGGAAATATACTTACTTGGGTTCAACAGCTCCATGTTGTGGGGTTATAGTAAGGCAGTGAGCTGGCCATGAAAGTTCAAATGTCAACATTCTGTTGGAATTGTTCAGAATTTGTACACGTCTAATATCTGCTGTTTCACCTGTAACACAAAAAAAAAGCTAAAACATATAAAAATTCACAAAAAAGCCTAAGATACAGAGATGCACCAATGAAAATAAAGTATTTTCTGCCCTAATTTTTACCTATACATTACTTTAAAAATCTTCATAGGTATGCAGTGCATTCTGTATGTATACACAGAGCACATGACCTCTGCTAATTTATCCAAAACTTTGTTCAAATCAAGTCTTCATGAAGACGAATGGCCAACCCACACTTATAAACATCTTAATACTGAAGTAGCTATTTCATTAACTTCAAAAAATACTTACCAATAGAAGGGGATGTCAAAGTCAAATACTCAGGTGTAACAGCCCAAGTCTGTTCGGCATCAGATTCACTCTGAACCACATCCTTAGTTTTTGCAGATAAAGCAGTACCCTGAGGTCCTTTGACAGGAAGAACATCCAAAGTTGCAGTAGTATGTCTGACAAAGTTCTCAAACCTGAAAATAGGACTACATTAAGCAAAAGCAGTAAAAAAAAAATCTTGTAATTATAATAGCCTACTCCTAGTATTTCTCAAAATTTTATTATTAAAGTACAATACTTTTTACATGGGCCCTCAATTTAATTCAATTCTCCATTAAGTAAAAAACAATCCAGCAGCTATATCAGGACACAGCTTTTTCACAGAATGTTTGGAAGTGGAAGGTACCATTTAGAATTAGAGGAACTAAAACAAACAATTATCTTCAGAAGATAATATAATTTGAATAAAACATGCACAGAGAAAACAAGTACTGCACAGAGAAATAAGGCAACAGCATGTCACACAACATGCTGTGTGACACATTCTGGAGATCAGGAGAGACCTGTGGAGATCACCCAGTCCAACACCCCTGCACAAAGGAGGGTCAGCTACAGCAGGTTATTCAGAACATTGACCAGCCAGGTTTTTAATTTCTTCAGAGATGAAAACTTCACAGCCACTCTGGGCAACCTGTTCCAATGCCTAACCACCCTCACAAGAAAATAAACATAATTACATACGTATAATTACTAATTATGGTTCCAGTACCTGTCCGATTCCAAATGGGGTCCAGGAGCCTGCTGAAAGCCATCCTGATCACAAGTGGAATATCCAACCACAGAAAGAAGAACCTTCTGCATATTTGCATAGAAAAGATGGATATCATTTGCCTCTCGTGGGACATCACATACTAAAAGTGAGAGTAACAGAAAAATTCTAGCAAGAAAAATTCTATAACACTCAGAAATTATACCACAGAGATTTAAGACATAGACCTAGTTAATAATCCATCAGCTAAGAAATCATAGATCATTCCAAAACTACTTCCTGCAAGTTTAGTTATCAGGCATAGCTCAACACTAACATACAACATATAAATCTGAATACACACCAATTTAAAACTTTTGATTATAAGGTATAATAAATATTGCATATTTTAAAAAATCGTATCTTATAGTTTCCATCTTTATACAAATGCTATGTACTAATTTGATTCTAAGCCAAATTAGAGTTGAGTTTTACTTTTTTCTATAACATTGGCCTAACAACTTCAAAGGATACTCCAGAACCCAAGTATCTAACGTTCACTAGGATTTCACCCCAACTAAGATGAATGATAAAAAAAAAACCAAAAACCTTTACTTTTCCAAGTAAAGACAATACAAACTCACAGGGAAAGAAACAGATGACATTTATTCAGGTGTAGTAGCCTTAAAACAGTAATTCCATATGCGAATATAACTAGTTCCAGAATAGAGTGTGCAGTAAATTTTTTCATGACACTTATGGGATTGAACAGTTGAGGGGGGTGTTTTAAGGAACCCTTTAAAATATATTGTATTCTTACTAATGCATTCCTTACTAACAAGCAGAAGAAAAAGCTATTAAATTTAGGAAGAGAAATAAATATATATTTTGTTATCAGCCAAGTTGTCTTCCTCTCAATTTTCAAATGTATCTGTGTACAACAAACTGAATCTTTCTAAATAGTTAATAGTTAATACTTTCCAAATAAACTCAGCATTTTTAATGCTATAATATTTACAGAACTGGGGCTTCATGTTGCTAGGAGAAAAGTACAGAAAATCATTTCAATAAATAGATACTGAATGAAAAAAAGCAAATTCTGTTGTGATAGGATGACCCTGGCTGGATGCCAGGTGCCCACCAAAGCCATTCTATCACACTCCTCAGCTGGACTGGGGAAAAAAAATACAACAAAGCTTTGCCCAACATAACAGTTCAAATCCACAATTTTTCTTCTGCATTTATAAAAAAAAATAGTGGAAAAGTAACTAGGATTCAAGCCAAAAAGCACATTTGCCACACAAAAACAAGAATTATACTTTTCTTTTAAGAAGCTGTAGTCTTACCTTCTGTCACAAGCTGCTCCCCTTGAAATTCTTCATCAAATACAGCGTTTCTCAATAAGTTGTTTTCCAGGATTATGCGTTTTTCTACCTCAGGTTTATACATCACAGCTCTGTTAGAGATAAACAGAAGTCACCAAATTAAACAAAATACTAGAAACAACAAATTGAAAAGATTGATAAGAATCATAAGAATCCAGCATCATTTTCACTTCATCATTTCTTGACTACACCAAGCCCAAATGTGGGAGCATTCATTTAAAACTGAAGTCTTTTCTCAGTCTTAAAATGGTTAAAGAAATACCTACTCTATTGCTACAGAGTAAAAGGAAACACTGAAATAATGGCTGCCATATGTTTGTCTTCTCATACTTGCTCTCTGCTGTCAGTCACACCTACCTAGATTTTTGATAAGTACATCAGGCATCTGAGTGATGTTTCAATCACCACAGGAAGCAGGAGAATGCTATTTTGGTTACAAGTGAAAGCCTTTTGAGAGGAAAAATTGACTAGTCAATGTCAGAGTTGGCAGGAGGTGCCAGCCAACAGCAGGAACACAGAGCCAAGGAGCGTGATTGCCAACAGAAAAGAAAAGACTGGGAGGCACAGGGATATAAATAGTCCTGGGAAAAATGGGAAGCTACAGGTCAGCAAGAGAAGTCTGGCACTAGGTAAGGTCAGAGCCATGGAGGAGGAAAGAATACCTGAGCACTACTAACTCTCAGGTCTAAGCTACTTACTGGGCTGCTGATTATATATAAATTTGGAGTAAGGAACTTGGGGCACAACTTGGCAGATGAGGCAGAATACTCACTTCACATTCCTGCCCCTAAGTCCCAAATCATTCTAGTGCACAATTACAGAATGGGATTGGACTGGCTCAGAGAACTCAGTCACTACAAGAAATACACATCTCTTTCAAGTTATCAAGGGAGATTTCAGAGAACCTCCCACCAAAAAACAACCAGCTAGATCACTATTTTCAAGAACAACATGACAGCCTGCTGACTAATAAAAATCAACAAGTCACTTTTCATACATAACAATATCCATAATCTAAATTTAAAAGGTTTCCAATAATATCTATGTAGTTAATCTGTAGACCAAAACTGTTCCCTAAGTACTTCATCCCTTTAAGGAGGATTTCAAGACAGTGAGCATTGCCTCACACAAACAATTCATACAAAAAAATCGGGAACAAGCATATTCTAAGATATCTAAAATAAGCCAGTATCCTATCAAGGTCAGGAACTCAGCTACTCCATGAGCTTCTTATTCAAAGTCATGCAGTTAAATTCAGCTGCATTTAACCCTTCATTTGGATAAGAATACTCACAATACTTCCACACACTGTCAGGCAATGAAACTTAAAAGCAATAATGAACTAATGCTGTTCTGAAGTTTTGCACTGAATTATGATCATCAACACCCTAATGCTCTACCTAGCATTAATATTCTGCATTACACTATACCCCATGTGCAGCACGAGTCACAAGTGCTACTTGTGTCACTGAAAGCAGCGTGCCATTTCTGTGCATTTGAGTTATACAAACTGAAATGAGAATAACACAGCCACTATTTAAGATCAGCAAGGTATTTTCAACAAGTCTCCTTACTGTGTCATGAGCATACATGGATGTTATTTTTCTCATATACACATTTACTCAAACACATTCTTTGTCAACAGAATTCAGTAAATCAAGACATGAACATTGTTTGAAAGGTCCTGGATTTCAGTACTATTCTTTTCATGAGCTTTTTCTTTAAAAATTAAAGTTACATACACATTAGAAAGAGATACAAGACAAAACATAGATCTCTTTCAATACAAAAAAAAGAAAACATTTCCCCAAAACCCAACACATTTGAATTTAAGGAAGTTAAAATAGAATAAAATCCTTAACTAGAACTGCAGCTACAGTATGTAAGCAATGCCATAAATGAACTAATGCCCATGAATAACTTACAGATCCAAGGCTTAATAGATCTCTACATATCATCTTTTAGTTTGTTCTTGCTCATTTTGGAAACATGTTAAAACCATACTTGTGGCAGCACACACCCCTAGCTTTAACTTCTTATTAAAGGTCTGTCTGTTCCAACAGCAAAGCACATCTTACCTGCGATACTGCTGCCTAGAAACTTCATCTCCCCAAAAAAAACACACTGTCGATACCAACATGCTCAGATGTAAGTTCTTTTCTGTTGGATGCCACGTAACAGTAATCACCTGATAAAATATAGACAACATACTGAGGGGAAAAAAAAATCTTATTGTTTGTATTAATGTTTGGAATATGAGTCAACAGATTACTACAATACAAGTGAAACAAGACATAAAAATTAGGTAAGATGTTACTAAAGAACAAGTCAGACATTTTCATTGATGACATTTAATTTAAATTCATAAAATTTACTCAGAAAAAAGCACTGTACTTACTTCATGTGTTCCTTCTCTTAGTACAAACTTCTCTGGGGACAGTGTCATAACCTGAGGATCCAGCATTGTTTTTGTCTGCAGGTTTCCCAAGCACAGGGCTTTAACGTAGGCAGCCCGGGAACCTGTGTTTCTCACGTGGAAGGAAGCTTTCTGGAATTTTGCAGACAATGACCCTTCCAGTGTGACCATGAAGCTATCTGACAATTTCTTAACATTTTCTAAAATTATATTGCTTGTTCCTCCATATCCTGATAATGGTATCTGGAAGAGAAAAAAAACCCACCACTAAAAAAAAATACTTCAAATGAAAAAAGCTTCTTAGTAAAAAAAAAATTATTTTCAACTATGGTAAACTATATAAAGAGTTACAGAAAAACAAATGAAAATGTTAAAAATGTGAACTGAAAAGCCCTTGCAAGAAATAGAAAAGCCTAAATTTACTCAATCATTTTCAAGTTCTAATTCCAAGTTTCTTTAAGACCTACCTATAGAACAAGACAAGTTCAGATTTTTAACACTTTTAGAGTTAAAATCTTAGGCTACTTTTAATATAGTACATAAAATATTTCATCATTCACAAAGGAAAGAATTGCATGCAAAATTGATACTAATGTTTAAAGCATGAAATTTAGTGCCTATATGACTTGAACAAGTATACAGATACCCATAATATGTATCTTGAATTTTCAGGTTTTCGATAGAAACAGCTGTTCAGTGCTAGATTTTCAATAACTATGAAAAAAGTACATTTAAAATCATTAGAAGTTATGTTGGGACTCTTACAGTAAACTTAATTCCTGGCTTTGTTCGAATCCCCAGCTGTTTGATTTCCAGCTTTGCAAAGCAGCAAGTTACTCGAGTGGGTGTAAACATCAGGTATATGTTAGCATCTTCTTTGGGACGCATTTTGAGTTCCCAATTACTGGTTAAGCGTTCTTCTGACCCAAATATACTTTGCAGCTATAAAAACAAAGACATCAGAACTGAGTGACTATAATAGGAAAAAAACAAAGCAGTAAAACTCACTACACTAGGAATGAAGAATTAACTTCTTCAAACTCCATATTACATTCTTTGACAATGGCATATTTAAAATTGCAATGCTTAATATGCACTGAAAAAGACAAAGTCCAAGATACTTTACATTCCCATGAACGAACATTTTGATGCCTCTCAGTTGAGACTGACTTTTTTGGCCTCAATCCCCAAGCTGTCAGGCTGAACTTTACTAGCACTACATTAATTCTCTGTCATTATAAGATTTTGAATTTAAAAACCCTGAACATTTGAGGAAAAAAGGGGATATAAGTCAATGCAGGTTACTTAACAAAAAGACCCGTTAGCCATGGTAATTCCAAAAGGCTAATTCCAGTTTTTCTATCCTCATCTAGACTCCATCCTCCAAGAAGGGTCACTGATGGATCACCCCACCAAGTACTGACTCTTGTGATACAGCAGCTTGGAGAGCTGTAAACTGAGCTCCAGTTTGCTGCAGCACTTCTATTTCAGCAGCTCTCAAGGATGCCAGTGCAGCTTAAGCTCTGCTACCACACTCATCTTGGCAGTCTCAAAACAAATACACAGCCTGCTAACACTTCAGGGCAAAAACATTTTCATTATAAACATAGCCTGGTAACTGTCATAAACACTAAAGAGAAATTTTAACAACAGCCACCTGAAAGCAGTCTTGATCCTGGCCTCTTATCAACAATCTTAAATGCTGGGTCACAGATGGAGAGTCATTTCTTAGGATTAACCTCTTCTGTCTGAAAAACATGTTTCGTTAGATTTTACACCAAAGACAAATTACTGCATAAATTAACTCATGGAAATAATGGAACTGGGACAGTCAATTTCAAAGTGATTTAATGGAAAAAAATCACCTCTTGGAACAATAGAATATGTTAAATAGAAAATTATTTCTGTACTGTCAAACTTATACACCCGACACTGTTATACACCACAAAGCAAAGCAATCCCCAAATATACATATATATATTAAAAATATATATATGTACAGTTTTTCTGAAATTCAAGTACTGTACTCAACAGCCTGAACTTTAACAGAAACCAGCAACTGTATCAATACAAAAACTCCTTAAAAATCCTCACTTCAGCACACAGTTACGATGAGATTATCCAGAGACACTTAATTATGCAGAAACAGTCTTGTGAGTAGTCTGGCCCAGATTCACTGGAACAGTTGTAAAGAACTAAATTCAGGACAACTTCTCCTTTTCATGTATTTCTCAATGTAATGGCAACACAAAGTTAGGGCACGTGACAGAATCAGGTTGACTGAAAAATATAATTTTTTTCTCTGTGATACATCCTAGCGCTGACCAGGCTTCTGGTACTCAGAGCTTTCCTCAGCAGAGGTGGGAAACATCACCAGCAAGAGCAAGTGCCTTTGTCATTTTAACAAGTCAAAAAACATTGACAGATGAATTTGACAAGCCCTAAAACTGCTACAACGTAAGAGAATAGATCATGCAGTTGGAATCAAAGAGAAGGACAGAGAGCAGAAAATCTCTCTCAATCAACACTGGTAGATACTCTTTCATACTCTGTTGAAACAAAATTACAGAAATAATTTCAGCTTCCTAAAACCAAGGGTTGATTACAACTGTTTTTGGGAGGAACAGTAAATAAAAAGATAACAGCATACAGGAAAGAAGCAGTAATTCCCAAACACCAAATAACCAAAACTACTGTTAGAAGCACACTACCTTAACAACCCAGAAAAACAGAAATGCAGCTATCCGAAACAGTTCTTGGCTACAAACATGGATTGATTTTAAACCACCAGGAATATCATTAGATTCCTCAAAAAGTTCAGTATCAACCAACAGTGGATTAGTCCTTCAAGTAATAGCAGACTTTACATATAAAGGAAGCAAAGAATATCCTAACAATTATGAACAGTTTCACTAAAGCATAAAATACCAAACCTGTAAATTTGAAACTAAAAAAACGTGGTTAAGAAGTAGTCTGAAGGATAAAGTAATACATAAATAGGGGCAAAACTGATTCTCCATTACTAAAAGTGCTAACAGTGAAACACATTCAAATCAATTAAGGGATGTTCAACAGTTTATGCTATTCAGATGATCAAATTGCATTACACAGACTGAATAATAGCATAATTAATCTCTAGAAAGAGATAGATATCAAAAGAACCAGAAGAATTTTTCTGTCAACTTAATTGAAAAATACTTTTCTCCTCATTTCTACTAACATGACTTATTAAATGTAGAGTACCAGATATTCTAATTGTAACTGAAGAGTCCTCAAGAATACACAAAGTTCAAACAAGATCAAGTTTTGTTTCCAAAACTTTCTTGCACAAGAAAAATAATTGTAATATACTGCCTTTTTCACTTGAGGCATAGAACAAATCACTGCAAATTATCAATGTGAATAGGAAATTTTACTTCAATTAAGTGCAATATAAAATACTTAACTTGATATTCTATATGAAGGGCTGTCCAACTTATACTTACACTGATAATCCAAGTGATACTGCTCCCCAGGCAATGAACTGCTTGTTGGAGAGGATGGGTGGAACATCTGAGCACCCAGCAGCTGTAGACACATGTCTGTTTTTCTCAGATTCTACCTCCCCTTTAATCATCACTTCAAACTGAGGCCCAGACGGCAGCACAAGGATTTTTAAAATACTTTAAAAATAAATAAATAAATTTAAATCCCAACACAGAACAAGATTAGCTGTTGAAATCAAAACATAACAGAAACAATATTAGATAGGCATCTTTTAAACTACCTTCTTGAGGGGAAAATATAAATACTTCTTTTTATTTTATGACAAAGGCCAGCTTTGGGCATAGCCCTAAATTTCAGTCCTTTGGGCTGTAAAATACACATGCATCTTACACAGTCTTCTGAAGTATTCATCTGGAAATGATTCAGATAAATATTTCAGAGACTACAGCTCAGCAAAATAGTTTTTGTCCATACTATTTTCTAATTATTTTGAAAGACTAATTTTAGAAAGAAACAAAGTCTGGTTGTAGATACAAGAGATGCCTTTTGAATGCCATGAGAAACTTCATTGAATTTTTTCAGGTGTGAGATATCCAGGAGCACCAAGGAAGGAAATCTAGCTTTTAAATAACAGCCTGAATCATTTACTATAGCCCAGACTTCAAGTGAAGAAAAAAACCTCAAGAACCTCCATTCTAGCTGTCAGTGAATCCCTATGCTGCCTGCTGACAAAGCCCTGAATCCCATCAGCAGGGAACATGGACCCTCCTTACTGCCTCAGTTTATCAGTCTTTTGGCAGCATTTAAACATAGACTACAAAGTTTCCAATCCTCCTGAGCACCCCAAGACTGTAAAAATTCAACCTATGCTATCACTGTCATCAGCTCAGAACTTCTCATTGTTTAATTTCAATGCACTGGAGAGGCCTGGTTAAGCTAGCTAGTGAAGTTGAACATATTTTGAAGATACTCCTTTGTCAATTCTTGCTCTATCACAGCAAAAAGTGGAAATCATGTAACAAGAGAGGAAAGGCTGCTCTGGAGAAATGAGTCAGACCCCTGTCATTGCCAAAAACTCTCACATGACATCGTAATTGTTACTAGAACCCATCAAGTTTGTTTTGCAGAATGAAGTTCAACAGCTGCTAATGAACAAAACTATGAATGCTTCTTCCATCTGCAAAAGAACATGTACATTAGTGCTGTACAGAACAAACTTTTATCTGATTACAGCAGACAAGTGAATACTTATGATCCTGATCCGTTCTTGAGTTTTTTCACATGTGAATAGAAATAATATTTCCCTTGCCTCAGCAGAGAGAGGAAGAGGGAAGCAACTATAAGGGCTGCTGAAGGTAAGTATTTTGAAGCTTTGCTGTACTTTAAAAATAATTACCATACAGAGGGCCTCAGGGACTTATTCAGTTTATTTATACTAAACAAGTCTTAGAATATTTCTTAATGGGAAATATTATCTGTTCATTCTGCTACACACACCTGAAGAGGCAGATAATCTATAGAAAAGGTGAACCTTAACAAAAACCCTTTTGTAATGGATGAGAACTCTCATGAAAACAACTGTAGACAAAGACTCTCATATGGGTAAAACCTTCAATTTGTTCATTACCTTATGGTCAAAAGTAGTTCAGTTTAACACATGCAGCACAGCATCAGTTACATTACCTTTCTGTAGAGGCTGTGCTTTTTGGAAAAAAATGGACAGTCACTACTTGTTCTTCTCCAGGAGAAAGGAAAAGGTTGTCAGGTTCAACAGCAAAGCAGCTGTCCTGATCTGGTATCTGAAAGCAGACAAGGGCAAAAGGGAGGGTTAGTTATCTATTTTAAGGAAATGTTTCTACAACATATAATACAATTTGGTTGTGCACCTATCGTGCACAACAAATTTAGACAATTTGAATACACCTGGAGTCTTCAAAACTTGATCAATTAGCACGCAATATCATCACTTACTGTGGCATTTGTGATAGTAGTCATATATCCTATTTACATGGCCTCTGATCCTAGAAATGATGGGCTAACAAACCTCTTTTTGTAAAATGGAACCAGCTGCTCTGTCTGCTGACTTTGAAATGCAAGTTTCAAATGTGTTTAGTTATCTTTCAGTCTGGGACTGTATTTTCCATGGATTCTCAAAAAGGTCAAGTAAAGACATTGTATATCTGAAAAGAACTCACTTCGAGTTGGCAAGACATAGACTAAAAACTAATGCAGTTTTGTTAGAAAATACAGATGTTTCCCAATCCTAAGTCATCTTTGACTTAAGCAGCCTTTACCAGCTAACTAACAGCTGCTGTGCAGCACAGGCTTCACTACTTTTACATATAACAAATCTTTCAGATAAAATTTAGTAAAAATCATAAAGGTATGTTTGTTATAACTGATAAAACTGAAGTTGAGCAAAAGAACACTCATATGCTTTTTCCAAAAAAGTAAGCTAATCTCTTTGCCATCTTTCATTCCCTTTACATAAACTTGTAAAGTTTTTGTCAAACCACAGAGCTGAGCTAAAATCCCAAGGCTCAGATCTAGCTTCAGTCCAATATGAAGAGCACAAAAATCATGATTTCAAAAGGGAAAAGCCAACCTACCTTAACCTTCAAATGTACACTAATGTTTCCAGCATTTTGTAAAGGCAGCTGGTGCTTGACTGTTGAACCCACACTAGTAGACAGATGTATTTTCTGTAAAAATTAAGTAAGTGTATGTTTGTATATATACATACATAATAAAACCAAACATTACAAGACCAGGAGGCTAGGAGAGACAAACTATTCTTGAAATTTTTGTAAATACAGATTTGTAACACAAACCTCTAAGTCCTTTGGAACATGTATCTTTGCTCTTCCAGCTCTTGCTCTGAGAGAAATGCTTTTAATCACAGTGCTAGGTCCTGGACTATCTACTTCCACATCCACTCTTGCCAGGAACTCCTCTGCTGGACCCAAGGAATCTAGGAACAATTTCATGAGTAGCAAAAGCAAGCAAGTCTGACAACAGCAAAGGCCATTCCTATGGATGTATATTTCACTTCAGCTACTCTTCAATCTTAACATATTCATGTGGTGGTAACAACAGAAGCTCTCCCATTAGTCCTGCAACATTTTTTTTCCTCTTTTAAATAAAGTCTCACAGGACCTTATTTAAGAGTTTTATCTTTTTGTCAAATGTAATTGAAATTGTCACTAATAAAAATCCCCATACTACTACACCAGCCAAACTAGCTGATATATGTGCTATTTTCTATTCAGTAAGCCAGAACAATTCAGAGGTTTCTTCACATTTATTATCTATTTTGCAAATTAATGCAAAATAACATTTTCTTAAGTGATGGTTAACATAGATTCCAGGCATCTTGCAGTACAGACTTTGTACAGCTTCATACTTAAGTAAAAATGTCCCTGCTAATATATAAGGGATTAAGATATAGGGGTATTCTGCCTCCTACAATTACTAAAAATAAATATGATACCTGAAATATCAGTGCATACAAACTAAACATGGTTTCAAGTTTGCAGCCTGTTTCCACAATTCTAACACGTATACATTAAAAGTCAAATCTGTTTCAACTGAAATGAAAATCAAGTTACTTTACCTGAACAAGAAATTTGTTTCTTAGGTGCATGGAACAGAACCCAAACTGTTAAAGCTTCAGGATCCTGAAAAAGAAATGGATTGACTCACCTTATGGAAGGGAGAAAATTACTGAGAGGACAAAACAAAACACCCACAAGACCTAAACATGCAAAAGGTGCACTGTCCAAAAATCATTGAACACAAATATTCAGCATTGTCATTTCAGACAGCAAGTAGAAAGAAGAATTAGCCAACTACAAACTACTCACTTGCCCATCATAGCTTGCATGTATCACATGATTTAGAACTGATGGAGCTGCTGTCTGAGAAACAGCATCCCTTTGTTCATTAGGAGTATTAACAGGTTCCTTGGAAAAGGTGAAGCACCGCCAGGCTACTGCATTCTGTCAACAAAAAAAAAAAAAAAAAAAAGTATTACAAGTATTAAATCTCTTATTGTCACTAACAGCAAAGCTGACAAAGCTGAGAGATGCAAGACAAGTTTTAAATGACCCAAGTAGTTTGGAAAAAAATAATCAAAAATCAGGCTGTAGTTTTGGTAAGCAAAAGGGGACAAGCAGAGTCTGGTAAATTTAAGCTAAGAAGTTTGGCTGTTCAAGACCAAACATCACAAGTCCCCAAGGCAACCTGATCTTGTTCCCCTGCGTAAGGACACAAGGCCAGGACCCCCCCACAGCACAAATCAGCAGTCAGCCCACCCTAGCCAAAAATGTGAAAACTGCATTGCCAGAGATGCAGAGAGGACCACACTGCAGCCTCTCAGAGAGGCTACTATCTAGTGGGAGACAAAGCAGATAGAGAGACCCCACTCTTGCTCCTGCAGAGGAAGAGGGAGTATGTTAAACTTGCTAGCATCAAGTTGGCTGCTTGGTGGAACAGTCAGCTGTTCCCTTTGAATAGTGGAATATGTCTTCAGCTTCTCAGAGAGAAGAGGCAAGCTTCCAGCTTCCTCAGCTTCTCAAAGTTTAGGAAACATAACCCTTTTCCTATCTGCTGCCCTGTGCTATCATAGCAAGCACCAGAGGCAGAATCCCATGGCTAAGCTATAAAAAGTAACCAACAGACATGAAACAAAACACCACACACCTATCCCAGAAGCATTTTTGTTGGTACCATTACAGCAGAATCAGATTACCACCCTGCAAAATATATTTATTTCCTGACTAACAAAAGACTACTTGGGAACCTTATATCTAGGTTCCAAGATATATTTCTTAATGATATGTAACAAAGTGTTTGGGTACTAAAATTCAGCATCACAAGATGTTAACTCTCATATACAGAAGTTTACTGTACTTACTGCATTAATAATAAGTCTAATTGGCACAAATGCATGGGTTTTGTTGATAAGTTTTAGAGGAAGAGCCTTCCAACTGCCAAAAGGCAAGTCACCAAAATCCAGGCAATCTCCTTTTCCTGTTTCCACCTGGTTTTAAAACAAAGCAGAACTTAGAAGAAATTAAAACCTTCTAAACACACTACCCTACAAAAGCACCAGGAAAGAAAGGATGTTACTTGCCTATTTGTCCTCTTAACCCTATATCCACATATAATACAAACCTCCCACCAGGGGTAGGAGGAGTCTCAGAATGATGTTTTCTTTGATAATTGAAGGGGTTACAGCCAATTGGCTATCTCTCACGTATTTGGCCTCAATCAATTAAGCCAATCTTAGTGCAATGTTTATCCACCAAAATCCAGCACACAATCAAGTTATTTTAGATAATTCCAAATAAAATAAGTTTAAACCATGATTATTGCTAGGAATTAAGAAATGTCAGGTTTAGATAGTTAAAATCGCATTTCAGCAAGTTAAAAGTTAAGAAAATAACTAAAGGGCAGTTAAGTTTTGCTAGCTTAAAAACACAAGTGTCGTAATCTGAAGTAAAATACAGCTTTTGTTTGGTACTTTTTCCAATCTCAAGAATGTAGCAACACAGATTGAGCAAAGGGTTTAAATTTTATTTGAATGTGACACAAGTTTGAACTATATACTATGAAGAGCATGGAGAATGGACTACATGTAAAAGAAAAAAAAAGCATTAAAAATAAATAAAAGTTTATGAAAGAAGCATTAAAAATTATATCCATTCCTGTGCATTCATTGCTTCAAAACACAATTAGCCTAAAGCAAGTTAAAAGACCACCGCAAATGAAAAAAAAAAAAAAAAAAAGTTAGTTGTGGCTGATGACTGAAAATTTTACTTTTATCAACCATGTCACAGTCTACCATGTAATTTGTTCAAGCACCTCCAAAAGTATCATCAAGCCTTTTTTTGCCTGTCCATACTCTTAAACCTGGAACTACATGAAGCCAGATTTAATTATTGTCACACTGTCTCCCACCTGGTTGTTTAAGGTCTTGCCCAGTCATATGAATGAAAAATTAATGCATTTTAACTTATTCTTTCCACACAGAATCCTTCATTTCCATGTAGTTGCTTTTCCACTACTGGAACTTTGCAGATAGCAATAAGCTTCTCAAAAATTCTTATACTCCCACTCAAAACATATGAAATTCCAGATTTCTTTGAGAAACAACCTTGCAATCCTATTATTTTCCAGTGTCATTAAATGATTCATAGAATTACAACAACAACAAAAAACTCACAATAAGCAGCAACTTACCTCCAAATTAGGATTTTCAGCGACTGCTGTCAGAACTACCCTGCTTGCCAAAGCTTCTGACTGAATGATTGTCTCGGCATCTGCAGAAACTGGCCAAGATGAAACATTGAGGATACACTGGAAGATTCCCAAACAGGAAGGTAAGAAAAGTATTTTCAGGTCGTTGGTAGAGTAGGGTCCTACAATGGTTTTGTTCTTGAAAACCAGACATTGATATTTTATAGGATCCATCTGAAAAACAAAATACCTGTCATTTTCAAACAGGCCTTTTACCAGAAGACATTTCCTTTCCAAATACCACATTTATCTGGCACCACTGTTTAACACAGTCATTTTGTACATATTTTTCCTCCATTTAATTAATGCATCTTCATATCCATGGCCCATTTGCATCCTACTCAACTGCAGGCCTTTTTCATTTAAACAGAGAAGTCAGCCTGAAAACTGAGGTTTCTTTCTACCATCTAGCAAAAGACTGACACTAGGAAAACTAATTAGTAAAATCCTGATTTTTGAGAAAGAGCAGTAGCATATCTCAGAGTTGACTGAAAAAAAATTGTTTTAATCACACTGTGCAAACAATTGCATATATTTATTAATGGAAATAACTGTAAAGCAATTTCATTTTTAAAAAATCACCTCTTGATACAACAGAATCTCTGGTTACAAGAGCTGCATAAAAGCCCTATGAGGCTGATTAGAAAATTATGCAACAAATCCTTATTCTCATACACACACACATATATTGACACAGAATTGTGGCTTGATGTCCTTTAAAGAGGAAGCATTCTGAGAAAACAAGATCAAAACCAGAAATCATATTCCTGGAAAGACACATGTTACATCTGCTGGAAGAATATACCTGAGGTGTATGATCAGGATTTCTAAGACTTGTGAGCTGCAATATTTAAATCATTGTCTGCTTTTCCTCAGTAATATGGACCAAATAAAAACAGCAAGAACAGTGTTTTAAAAAAGAAAAAAAGCAATACTTTATACCATCTACAACTGAATTGAAACTGTGGATAACACTGCATATTTTCAACAGATTAGCTAGATAAAGAGCAGTCTACCAAAAACTAATACGAACAGAAATAACACCTACCTAAAGTTACCAAGTATCAAACTGCCAGCAGCTCAGAGTATCCTGTTTGTTCTGTTGTTATAGTCTTCTCTACTAAGTGTATTCATCAATAAAAGAAATTAAATCATTCTGATGGACCTTGAATCTAACTCATTCTCAAATTCTCAAGATATTTTACCTCTGGAACTATTACTTTGATAACAGAAGTATATAGAATTTAACAAAACTGAAGTGCAATACAGCCAATTTGTGGCCTACAAGTTACCTACAATCCATCACAACCCACAGAACAACACATCTAGCTTGAAGCCTGCTCCAAATATTTCTCATTCTCCATCACTCAAGATCTCCTGATTTCAAGAAAAAGAGGAGCAAACTGCCAAAAATGTTTTAGCAGTAACAGTCCTCAGTGTGGATGTTTTCTGGCCTAGGGCTGACTTTTCTTGCATACACTAAGGTGGGAATGAATAACCCATAAACTCAAACCTTCCACACTTCATGCATACAATACAATTCTACATATCAATCACCTTGTGTGCATTTACCTCACAAAGTCTACTTCTTGGAGGAAGTCAGGTGGTCTGGCTAAAGAAAGTAGCATTGCTTTGGTGCATATTAACTATAAAACGGGGGGGAAAAAATCACAAATCTGTAAAGAGGGCTTTAATTTTACATATGATATCTGGTAAAATTACAGTATTATTCAGCTTTATGAAAAAAAAATTACCTTTTCCCCATTAACTGAAACACTGAGTATTCCAATGTTGACCTGCAACCACCGGTCAGTTGGATTATAAATGCTAAGAACCGTCTGTGATGCAATTCCCAAACAACAGGCATTAGGGAACTTCAGTTCTTCTGGTACTTTTACCTGTCCTTTGGAAGAAAATATGCTCCTGTTAGTACTCAGAAGCAAAACAGCACTCAGGCTGCCACCAAGTTTATGAACTCATTTGACAAATGCTTCATTATGGCAAGGAAATGTCTGACTCCTACAGTTCTCATAAGAATGTTTCCCATAAGCATGAAATTTGAAATTTCGATCATTTCTAATTTGCATCTTAAAGTTCTATTGTCACAAAAATAAATACTTATGGAAATGGCATATTCCATACACACCCACAAAGTACATATATACACACGTGATATAAAATACTCAGTAGTCACAATTTAATCAGTACTAGCCCAACTCAGAAAATTTGAAAATTACTATTAAAATCTTGTTAGTATAAAAGTAAGTAAGGAGTACTTCGCTATTTTAAAATGCACTAACAAGATCAATTATTTGGAACAATCAATAAATAAGCTCTTAACTGTCACAGATTCAAATCTTCAACCCCACTAGCTTGCCATTTAGGCTGAAAGAATTAGACAGAAAAAAAAGTATAGCAAAAAACAACTAACAAGATTGTAGGTTAAAAGAAGCTTTTAAAATTAAATAGTAATTTGTGTTGCTTAGATTTAAAGTTAAGTTTAGATACCAAGTAATAGCAGAAAAGAAAGAAGACATTTAGCAGCTTGTCCTTCCCTGCATAACCACAAACAGTTTCAACCCTCCATGGGATTCAAACTTCTTATGAGTTTTGGTCTTCACTGACGGCTAATACCAAATCAGGCTGCAAATAGAAATGTCCTACACTTTCCAGATAAAATACAATGGAATTTCAAGAGCATGACTCATCTTGCCTCGTTGCAAGTGCAGCTAGGAATTCTCTTCTTCCTATGAAAGGTAGTTCTAGATCCTTTACACAAACACAAAACTACTTAATATTGAAGAATGCTGAAATTCTTCTAAATTAGGAGAAATGTTTTTTAAGACCATTAGGGGAGCTATAAGAATAGACAGTGAATTCAGAGAACAACATTAAACAAGGAAAACTAGTAACAGGGTTTGCATAAATAATAATTGCAGTTACACTTAGTACCATCTTAATTTTATTTACTGTAACATAAACAACATCACTATCACCACTCCTGTCCACAGCTATATTTCAAACACATTATAAAAATCACACTTACCAATACCAGGTGACTTCGACAACTCCCACTCACTTCTACCAGCTCCAAGAGGTTGGCCAGTACATGGTTTTATATTTAAGATATTATTATTCCATGAAGGATGGTGTGGATTATAAAGTGAAGCTGCACCCAAAAAGCCAGGACCAATATTTGGACCCAAAGGAATTCCCAACGTAAGTGGATTCTCAACATGTCCTGCTGGGATACCAGAACAAGAAAGCCCTGCTGGAAGGCCAAGGCCTGCAGAGCTGCAGCCATGAAACTGAGACAGAAGTGCATTTCCTGTAGGTTGTACAGTTCCCAGATGCTGTTGAGCAAATGGAGCTGCTCCAAGAGAATGCCCTGTAAGCAAGGGGGGGACAGAAGAAATTGCTTGACTCTCAGAGGTAGTGACATGGGATTTAACAGTTGATACGTGAACATACTGTTCACCAGAGGAGTTTTGACTGCATGGCAAACAGGTGTTTAATGCAGAATAAACAGGTAACGTATTCAGAGATGGTAATCCTTGTCTCTGTGCTTTGTTTGTTTGATCCTGACACACTTCTTGTGCATCAACATTGACAGAAAGTGGTTGAAAAGTGCAGAGTTTACTTGGTAAAGCTGATTTAACATGTTCTAGCTCTTCACGATTTGCTGGTAAATTTGAAGGAATATATGGAAGCTGTTTCTCATTCTTCAAAAAACCTTCTTTGACCAGTTCTTGGTTCAGTACATTATGAGGTTTTCTTTGAAGACCATCAAGTTCATTTTCTTTTTGTTTCTGGTCAATACTGAGTACTGCTTCTTTTCTATTTCTTTGACGTGAGTGGTCTTCTAGATTTTCTTTTGTATGTTCCTGTGGAGGAACTGGGCTAGCCTGAATTATTGTTGTGCTCAGTTCACCAGCATTTTCACCCTAGTAAACAAATACAACATGCAGTATTACACATTTCAGAAATGCAGGAGGGTACATAAGACACACCTAATCCTGGTACTGCCTGGTGAGGAAACTTTCCTATCAGATTATTGGTATTGCCATCCAATATAAATAATCAAGTTTGTCATGGCTGAAGTTTTCCTTTTTTTAACGGTGACTCTTCACCTTGAAGAGCTTCAGGCTGTCTGCTTCAAGCTGTCTGCTATCCTAAAGACACATTCTACTGGCTCTGGCTGAGATGGAGTTGATTTTCTTCACAGTGGTCTCTGTGGTGCTATATTTTTAGATTTGTGTTCCAAACAGCATTGATAACACACCAGACATAGTAGCCAGATTAAAAAAAAAAACAAAAACAAAACAAAACAAAAAAAAAACAACAAAAAAACCCCCTGAATGGCCTTGAACCAAACCACTAACCAAAAAGGATTTGAGATGCATGAAAATGCATTGATACAAACATTTACTTTGTGCATTCACACAAAAGAAATCATTCAAGCCTGGAGACCTGCCACTTTGACAGGTATGGTATAACTGGAATGAGCATTCATATTTACACACACATGCATGTAAGTCAGAAAGGTTCTTCAGGTTTTATCTGTCTGTTTTTTAAAGTTCCATCCACAATTACACACACTTTGGAAGGGGGGAGACACAACAGATTCCAGTCCAAGAAATGCATAAATTCAGATAAAAGTTTGCCAATTATTTTAATCAGTGTAGGACTGCAAATCCGAACACAAATTTCACCCTCAGTGTACATTCTTTTCTAAACCAGTAAAAACAGTCAGAATGACTGTCAGAGGTAGAAAATTAGAGTTTCAGTCCTGAAAAAAGTAGTACAAGCTACATTTCTCAAAAAAAAACAAAACAAAAAAAAAAAACAAAAAAAAAAAACAAATCAGGAAAAGTATTCTCTTAACAGCTGAAGCTGAACAGCAAGGGAGCCTCAGATGTGATGAAAGTAACACTGATCCTGCAAAATACTACTGAAATACCACACCACATTCCAAGAACAGAATGACTTAATGATAAATTATGGAAATAAAAGGAAAAAAAAAATCAACTCTAACTTTTTCAAAAGTTCCTAGTTCTTTGATCGTTTTACTATATTTGTATTTATTACAGTATGTGCATTTAGCACAGTTGATACCAAAATTCAAATTTCTGAAAAACTCAGAAGCTGGAAAGAAGAATATCTTTTCCCTATGCACAGCATATCCTAAACTGTTTGAAAACCCTTAAGGCTTTTCTAATTTAAAATTACTTTGACCTGTAAATTTTGGTTTAGGGGCAAAGGGAGATGCTGTTTTGTGTTTCTTACCCAGTATGTCCCTGGATTGTGTATCACTGCTGTGTTCTTACGGGTACTGCCAGATGCAGAGACATAGGTTAACCTGCTCATGCTTGGACTTGAGTAAACAGACTGAGGTAGCACATTCTCTTTGCAAGGAGATTCCTGACAATGTGATGGGCAAGTAAAGTCCATTTCAGATCTGAAAAAGAGATTGAAAATATGCCAGTATTAAAATATGTATTTTTAATGCTGCCCTCAAGAAAATCAATGTTACACATTACTATTCTAAAAGTCAACTTCATTAGCTGTTCTGTTAAATGCAATCAGTAGAAACGAGAAATGAGCTCTCAATTAACCTTTACGAGTTCTGGCATTGGTGCAGATAAAACACATTTTCATTCTATATAAATCCATGTAAGTAAAATATCAGAGTTCCACAACTGAACCCACATGCTAGGGCCACAGAAACAACACAACTTATTAAAAGAGGTGAATCAATATACTTGTATCTAACTAGATTAAGAAGTCAAATAAAATCATTTAACCTCCCAGGCATCACACATTTCCTAGTCACTACTGAGATTATCTTCATTTCAAGTACCTGACAACAATTGAAGTCAGCAACAATTTTAACTGGAAATCCTAATAGCTATATAACAAAAATAATTACTGAGAAATGCCAGACAGCCTGTAATTCTAATTACACATACAAACACAAACTGTAGTTGAATACTAAACAATGAACTTAAAAGTTAAGTCAGGGAAATCAGTTGCCTCATCTTGTTGTGAGACTGCCCACAACCATTAGCTACTGGCCAAATTTTTGTTTAAGACTACACAATTAATGTAGTTGTAATCTAATGGCACTTACTGTTACAAGAGCTCATTTAAGAAACATTCTTTCATTTGCTAAGGAAACCTTAAACCTTGGACACAAGTATGTATCAAAATATAAAATAGTCAAAACCAATATAAATATTTTTACCTACTCTCTCCCACAACAAGCAAATCAGAGAACCAAATGGAGCAAAACACTTCTAAGTTTAAAAAACACATCTTCATTGGCCAATAGAATGTGCAGCTTAGTGTACAATGAAGTCTTAGCCTAATAAAAGATCTTCTGTAAATCTAGATCACAGTCAAGATTTGAAGTAACACGAGATCCCTCAACAATCCTCATGAAGCACTAATTCTTATCACCAGCACCAAGAAATTTACCCTGAAAATGCTGTTCCAGAAGTCTCACTAGGAGAAGAGTGAATCAGAGGTGAAGTTGAAGGCCTGAAGCTGTACTGCTCACCCTCCAGAGTTAAGTCACATTCAGGTCGAAAGGGTTTATGCTCTGGCAAACAAACAAAATTTAAGTACCATATTTATTTATGAACAGGAAACAAGTTCACGGTCAAGAAAAGCTTTTTCAACAACTAATTGCATTTATACAGGTTTACTTACCAGTACGATTCTGGAAAGTTGGGGAGAGATTCCCAAAAGTTACATGTTTTGCATTCCCACCATGATGAGTACTGGCATCCATGTTTCTCTTCTCTGTATTTTGCTTCCTCTCATCATTGCTCAATTTCTGAACAGGCTTAGCTATTGTAGGACTTACTGAGACATAGTTACTAGATTGCTTGGCAGGTTTTAAGTTGCTGAGGGATGGAGTATTTCCTGCACTTCCCTCCACCAAATCATTACACGGTTCAGGAGCAGCATTTGCTGTTTGATCTACTGTTTCTCTATCTTCCCCTATACTACATGTATTAGTGAGATTGTTTCTCTGGTAAGAAGGCAGATTTCGCTGTGCCACTTCCATTTTTGCTGCTGAAAGAATTCCACATGTGTGGGCTTCATTTCCATTAAGTGTCTCTGATCTAATATCAGGACCCATTGACTGTAAATGTTTTCTATTTACCAAATCTGACAACTTTTCCGAATATTGAACATTATCTACAATTACATCTCTGTGGCTGGGAACACCAGACAGACCAGAAAAATTCTGACTGTCACTTTCTTCATTAAGATAATCAAGCAAGCGCTTCCCTATTCCTTGCTTTTTGCCATGATTATTCATTAAGTCTTCTGCAAGAGCATCCTTATGTTTATCTTTACCCAGTAAATAGGTATCAGATGTAAGGTTCTGGACAGATGCTTCATGTTTCATAACACTCTCATATTCACTTTCACATCTGTTCTCATCTGTTTTTTTGAGGTATTTTTCCATATCAAATGCACTATTTTCCTCATTGCTGGATAATACCTCATTAGCAGAGAGTTCAGCCTCTTTTACAACTCCAGGAAGGACACGTGTCCTTTTACTTTTATTGGAGAGTGCCATCATCATAGCAGCTAGCTGGGAAGGTTCAGCGCTGGAGGAAGCATTAGCAATAGCATTTGCAATTGTGCTGATACTCAAGACGGAGTCAGAATGATTAGACAAGCTGTCCTCAAACTTGCCTTTCTGAATTCCATCCTACAACAAAACAAAATGAGTTAAGCACCACAGTAAGAAATTTTTTGTTTAGTGTTTTGTTTCTTGTTTGCATTTCAGGATATGGCAATATATTAACATTCTTCACGGACGCGTTTTTAAACACCTGTCTGGAAAGAACACTGCAACAAGACATTATTCTCATTCTCCTGATTTTTTAAATCTACTTCACAAAGGCTTTTCTAGGTTAAATAAGTATTGCCTACTAGGAAGACCTAGTTCCTGTGAAACTTTTAAAATCCTAAAATGCTTTATTTAGTTCAGTTGAAAGAACTGGGAGTAAAATCCTATCAGGGACAAACAGCACAGAAGTTACCATGACCAAATATACAGTAACTTCCTGATTAACTTTAAATCATCTGCCTCTACTGAGAGAGGACACAGCTATTCCTACAGCTTTTTCCATCACTTAAGTCTGATTTCTTCTTTAGTTTTCACATTGCCTATTCTTAGCAAAGGGCATGGAGTAGGTAGACAGTTATGTCCAGAGTCCAGTTTCTTTCTCTCTCTCAGATGGACACAGGAAGAATTAAAACATTCCTGTCCTCCTGTAGCTATGCATGCATGACTTCACAACATCCTTATTAAAAGGCAGACAAAGCATGGGTCAGACACACACACCATGAGTGGACTGAAAACAAGCTGAACTGCCAGGCTCAAAGGGTAGACCAGCAGCACCAAGTCCATCAGGAGGCAGTCACTCACTGGTAGAGTATTCTGGGGGGCCAGTACAGTTCAACGACTTCATTAATGATGTGGATGAGCGGGCAGAGTGCACCTTCAGCAAGTTCCATCATCATACAAAACTGGGAGGTGTGGCTGATACGCCAGGAGAGTCAGCTGTCATTCAGAGGGACCTCAGGACAGAAAGATGGGCTGAGAAGTTCAAAGGCAAATGCCAAGACCAGCGCCTAAAAAGGAATAACCCCAGGCCCCTGTACAGGCCCTGGGCCAACCAGCTGGAAAGCAGCTTAGCAGAAAAGGACTTGAGGGTCCTGGTAGACAGAAACTGAACACAAGCCAGGCAAAGAAGCTCAACAGCATCCTGGCTTGCATTAGGAGGAGCACTGGCAGCAGGCTTAGGGAGGTGACACAGGCAGGGAAGGTAGGTATCAAGGACTACCAAACTAAAAAGACACATTTTTCAGACTTGCACCGCCTTCATATTCTTAAATTCTATCAACTAAAACATTTTATTCCAATGTTGAAGATAAGTTGTTTCATTAAAAAAATAGAAGGGGAAGACAGCTGAAATTCAGAAACTTGATCACAGAACATCAACAGACTACTAGTCTCTGAAAAACTATGGACTGACAGACTGAGCAATTCCAAAAGTGAATTTGGAAGAAAAAGGAAAATGAGATGGTGAAAGTAACACCTGATTACTACAGGATCATACCATTCTAATGAAACTATCCTAAGAAACAGGCACCCACTAGGATTCAAATGATCAATATAAAAAGCAGTGAGCTGATATGAAAGTCCAAATTTAGCTGTATTCAAAGAAACAATAATAATTGGAGTAATTTGAATTTTGTTTCAGTTCATAGTTGCACTCTAAAGAAAAATACAAGAGAAATACCTTTGCTTTACTTTTGGTAGCAGCTTCTGTATTAATGTTTTCATGTATTCCAGCAGCAGAATCCACCCTATGCCCTGAACCTTCAGAGCTGGTAAAATCTGCATGTTCTCTTGTTTGTGCTTCTAAGTGATCTAACAACAAAACCAAAAAGGAATTAATTTACAGTATGGAAATCATCTAAAAACCTGCATTCTTGGGATACACACGCTCCCTTAACGCCCATAGAAGAAAAGAACTGCTCCATAACTACCTGAAAACACCTCCTCACACAGCGGTGAAATCTCTTGGGCAATGTCACCTCCTGACGAATCAGATTGCCTTAGCAAAGAAACAGGCGGCCTTTTCTTCGGGGACGTAATATAGTAACCAAAAGATGGCTATAAAAAATATCCCAGAACATAGCATGAGTAAATTTAATAGTTAACAGATAGGTTCAAAGCAGTTTTGGCCCACAGTGCTTGCTCAATATACCTCTGGTACCACTAAGAAATAACATGTGCCTCCTGGCACTGCAAATGTCAAATCTAAACACGTACACTGCACTTCCCATACATACATGAAATCAACTAACAACTGGCACGGCTGAACCCCAGCTAGCGAATAAGCACCACACAGCTGTTTGCTCATTCCCCATATCCTTCCAACAGAAAGAATTGGAAAGAACAGGTAAACCTCATGGGTTGAGATAAGAACAGTTTAATAACTCACACAAGATATAATTTATAACTGTAATACTGGTATTGAAAAGAAAGGAGAGGGGAATAACATCCAAGAGAAAAAGTGGTGCACAACACAATTGCTCACTGACCACAGACCAGTACCCAGCCTGTCCCTGAACAGTGATCCACGGCTGCCAACCAACTCCCCCCAGTTTAGAGAGGCAGCAGAATGTTCCAGGATACAGAATATCCCTTTGGTCAGTTTGGGTAAGCTGCCCTGGCTGTGCTCCCTCCCAGCTTCTTGTGCACCTGCTTCACTGGCAGAGCATGAGACACTCCAAAGTCCTTGAGTTAGAGTAAGCACTACTTAGCAACAACCAAAACATCAGTGTGTTATCAACATTATTCTCATACTAAATCCAAAACACAGCACTGTACTAACTGCTACAAAGAAAACTAACTCTATCCCAACTGAAACCAGGACACAACTAACTTACACCAGTTACTCAAAATAAAGAAAATGCTCATATCATCTCTGCCTGGAGGCATCATCTACCATTAAGCCTTGGAATGCTTAGAACAGACTCTGGCATTCACTTGTTCTCATGACACAAGTGAATAACACAAACGTGTGATTTCTTCCCACTGTACTGACTTCCCCTTGTTTATTTTTTTTTTTGACTGAAACACAGATGAGATCCTGTCTACCAAGAGCAGAAGAGACAAGTGCCAGGTATTCAACAGATGCAAGAAGCATACAGATGTTGGTAAGTCAGAATCTAGATAATTACATTTTTACTGAAGTTGGCATTGCCCAGATAGCACATCAGCTAGCAACAGCCACTCAGAGATGCCCTCACTGTTTAAATATCCTTGTCTGAGCAGCCCTTCACTCACCTGTGTAGATATTTTGCTGGGACCTCCAACATGCCTCCCATATATGGTGTACTTTTCTCCCTCTAATCCTACATATAATTGGTTCCTGACCAAAAGGCAAAGACCAACATTCAACAATAATAGCAGCCAGCTCTTCACATCAGAAACTCCAGTAGGAGACCAGTCAACCCACACCTGTACCCCACAATTTCCTTCCTAAATCAACTTAGAAAATTACTTCTGAGAAAGAGCTAGTTACAAAGTAACAAAACTAGTGCTAGTTGTTGTCTTGTCTTTTCCTTGTTTCTCAATATTAATATTTAGATACCCTAACATTTAGATACATACCCGTTTCACATCACTGCCTCCACCCAGACATCCAAGAGCTTCTGATCTCTGACCAAAGAACTCCCCCAAAGACAAACGTAAGTAGCTGGCATCTTTCTGAAGATCAGATGTTCTCTGCAGAATGAAGCTATTAGCAGATTTCCATGAAGTATTTGCCAATTCAGATGCATTTGGACTGCCTATCTTTCCTGCCTGCAGACAAAGAGATTTCAGAAGTTACAATTTGCAAATAAATTAGAAAACTATTTTGTTTACATTGAGGTTATTAGTTACCTGCACAAGCCTGTGTGCTTTCTCAAATTCTTCCTGGTCTTGTGCAATCATAGCTGCTGCTTCAGCTTAAAACCAAAGAGAACATTTATTAAAATAAGACAAAAGTTACTAAGTACTGTGATCACTATTTGTCATCATTAAACTCAATTGTGACGGAAAGTTACTGCACGTACGATTCTAGACCTGAGACAGTCTGACAGACACACAAGGAGTTATTCAATCCCTTTTCAGTGAGAAAAGTTATATGAAATCAGTTTCAAAGGAGTGCTTGCTGGATCTTTAGAAGCCAAAGTAAAATCAGCATTTAACAGTGAATAAAAAAAAGTTTCTAACATGCTTAGGCCCAAGATAAACCATAATTTTTTATAGATTATTACACCAAGATTATGATTATGATGATATAGATTATGATACTAGCTAGAACCAAGCACCATATGGCTAACTTGGATCAGGCCTGTACTATATTTGGGGTTGAAAATTTTTTCCATCAAGGCGGTACCTTTGACCAAAAGAGAGATACTGGCTTGTAATGGTTCATGAAAAACCCATGCAAATTAACAGACCAAATAACTCAACCTTACTTTTGAATTCAAATGCCTGTACTATTTTCACAATTACCATCTACAGAACCACTAACACTTTAAAATCCCTTCACCAAAACGTTGTGAAAAACTGATCAAGAGATACTACTCTACCACCTGATTGCAATGTATCATTAAGCTCATCAAAACTTCTAAAATACATGGCCTTGCACACAGAGCATCCCTAGGCATAGAGGGCACAGGGCAGAAGCCAAGAATGGATGCAAGCTTGTAAGGTGACTACAGCTGTTGTACGTAAAATTACTCATCCATACTCAATACATACTCTGAAGAAAGAAACAAAGTTGGAATAGATCTTATTGAACAACCCAAGTTCATCTCCTAAAGGCAACCTGGCACTATCAATGACATTATTGGGTGCTTCAGAAAGTCTCTGGAGGCTGTAGGGCTCATATAGAAGATAAAGAACTGCTACTGACTGAGAGTTCAATTGAATATAACACTGCCAAGTGAGCACTCCTGCACTATTCCATACAAGAACACACTGTGTGCAGTTTGCTGACAGAGAAATGTCATAAATGAAACTTCAAAAAATCAGATGTAACGTGTCCTTTCTGGCCTTACAAATAAAACTTCTTCAGCTGTCAAACACCACTGCAGACAGACAAGCAGACTAGCAGCCAGAAGAATGCCAGCCACAAGGAATCTGTCAGTGTGTTATCATCTACCATGCAAAGAGGGAAGCCGATTGACTTGAAAGCAGAACTTTTTAAAAATCTATCAGATAGAAAAACCTAAGTAGCCTTGGAAAAATTTACAACAGTCAAACATTCTAATCACTCGACAACTCAAGTCTAAGATTCAGAAGGTGTCTGAAATATAACGGCTTTTGCAAAATCATGGAATATGTTACTGACATAGTGTATGGCAAAGTGTCTCCCAAATGATGTGAGATTTACTTGAACCATCAGAAAACCACTACAGTGTTGAAAAACATTATTTCAACCTGTCAACCCTGTTTGTTCACTCAATCAAAATAAACAGTGTTAGACAGCATTCACTTTGAAAGAAAGAACCTTGAGTGGACCATGAACATCTTGAAACTACATTAGCCCATCTAAATGTCAGCTTTAGACATTAGAAGAGATTAGGAGAAATGCTGTTGCACACACTGCTTGTATCTTTCATGAAATAGATGAGCAGATGACATTTTGGTACTAAGGAATCCATTTGTCTATGGCACTACATATGTATTATCCAAGCCTGTATGACAAATATACAGGCTCTCATGAAGATCAGTCTGACATAGCTTAAGGACATTTTTATAAGTAAACAGAGGTTCAAAAAGCCTGGAATTCAAGGGAAGATGAGAGTCCCAAAGTCCCTCAATAAGCTCCAACATTTTTCAGTACCAGCACCATTTTTCAGCATCAAGACATTCCCAAAGAACTTCACAAAAAAATCAGCAGCCAGCCAATTCAACACCTTCAAGTCTCTCACATTTTGACATTGTATTCACATTCTATTTAATTTTGTAGTAATTCCTCATTGATAATTATTTCTGCTTTTAAAAGCGTCATGCAACACAAAATTACTCTTCCCCTTTTCTTGCAAGAAAAGGTAACAATCATTAAAGTCCAAAAGAAAAACTGTGGAAGTGAGAGGAATTCTTTTAGCTCATACAATAGGTACCAATGGCAAATGTTAGAATGCTTTTTGTTTTGTTTTAAAACACTCCTCATGGGAGGAGTAGGAAACACAGAAAGAAGCCACGAACTATAAATAATGATATAATATCACTACAGACTACTATCAGCATCAGCTTTCAAATAATTTGTAGTATCTAAAACCTGGAGGCCTTGTAACACCAAATACTGATTTGCTGAAGTAAAAAAAAAAAAAAAAAAAAGAAGAAAGTTTACTTAACATTACAGACAACAAGAGTTAACTAAAAAAGTTGATTACATACAGCCAGTAATGAACTCCTCATTTCTTTCAACATCTTCAGACATATTTAAATCTTGTTGTTCATCAAATGAAGTATAATATGCAAGATCAGTCACCCATTTGCCCTCCTCATTTTGATAGACAATGCTGTGTGGTAAATCACCTAAAAGATACATCAAATGCTACATTATGAATTAAAATAAAAAAGGATATGGCAAAAGTTGCTGCAAGCTCAGGTTGCTGTAAGTGCAAGCTTAAACTCAGTTCATCAGCAAGTACCTAAGTTTAGTGCAACATAAAACAATGAAGTCAGAATTAATTCATGCTACATTGGTTTTTATTACCAACTCCTACAACTAGATAAAAATGTCTAGCTTACAATTTTATTTCTTTTTTCATGCAACAGAGTATGGTCATAACTGCATAGACAGGTTTAATGTAAAGATAGGCAGTATGTAAAGCCTCCTACCTTTGTCTGTTGTAGCTAAACTTAAGTTCTCACAGCTGTCCCCAGCTGGAGACAGGTAAGTATCAGGAAGACCAACTTTACATTGAGTAGCATCTGCCTGAGGAGCACTTGCACGAAGAACTTCAGGAGTGGTGTCATGTCCCAAAAATCCTCTTGCTGTGTGTAGCACTTCTGCATCAGAAGGAGCAGCCTGACAGACAGAGGATTGTACTTCTTGCTTTGGAAGGACATCTGAGACGTCAGCTTTATGGCTGTCCATGCACTGGAGATACTGGGAATCTAGTTGCAGCTCAGCAGCTGTGTGGGAATCCAGCACATCTCCAGCAGTCATGGAATTCTTTGAAAATAATAATCATTTGAAAAGTGTCAGAAGCACAGTTTTTAACTGCATGTACCAGAAGTTCTAGATACAAAATAGTCCAAGCTGACTATGTTTGAAAAACATGCCTAAAATCAAAGTGGTATTATTAATTTTTTGTAAAAGAAGGTTGGGTGGTTAGCTAAAGATCTAGCAAGTTTTCAAACACGCTGCCATCATCCCATGGCACTGCTACTACAGTCTTACTCTACATGAGTAACAGGAATTTAAGTGGCAATTTCATACCATTTGCTGTACTGCTCTGGGCAGCATTTCTCTTTGCACAGGACATCCAGTTATCCCTTCATTTTGTGAATCTTCATCACTAGCATTTCCAGAGTCTATTCCAGTCACAGCCCCATAACTAGCATGATCCTGAAAGTTCTCCTTTAAATAAAAATTTAAAATAATTAGGTTCCACTAGAATAGATATACAAAAAGGGGGGAAAAAAGCCTTTTAGAATGGTAAATTCTCCAGTAGAAAAGAGATTAATGATACTTTGTTCACTCATATGACACTGCCATAGCCAGCACCTCTAGTTAGCCTCAACCACCAAGTTCCTGCCTATGTCAATCCATGGATGTGCCTCAAAGGGCATACGCAGCAAGAAAATGGGAAGAGCTCTTCTTATTCCTGCTACATCCTCTCATTCACTTTAACATGGGTATTGTGCCATTCTCCTTTCCCTTCTGGCTGACCCCCCATTAGATGAGGGCTCCAAATCAGACTCAGAGCCCTCTATACCTACCCTACTGTCTGTCTACAAGGTAGTGACACAGGGACATCTTGCACAGAGAAGCCCTGAGAGCAGAGCTCTGTTATTCTCACTCTTAAAACCACTTATCCCTTCCTTCATGCACTGCTGTAACAAATTGCAGCCTATGCAGACTACTTGTACAGGGTTAATATCACTCCCCACACAGCTTGGAAACTGATGTCAGTTGGGAAATTTCTGAAATTTCAGAAGCTGCAGTTTAACCGTTTAAATCAATCACACTTTTCCACCCTGGTCAAGCATGAGACTGCCAGGATCACATCGATTGTTGCAAAGCCAAGAAAATGGAAAGGCACTTAATCCCTGGCAACCTTTTTGGAATGGAGCTAACTGTTGCTCAAAGGCAAATCACAAGCCAGCCAGTTGCTGCCCTACATTTAACAATTACTTAAGAGAATTATTGACTCTCCTGGAAAGACAAGTCTCTGTGCTGCTATACACTTAATAATACCTTGGACGTTGCTATCCAAGAAGTGATTAAAAACATTTATAAACTCGTGTGACAAAAAAGAAGTGCCAGTATGTTGCTTTAATAACTATAGAAACAAAAAACTGAAACCAAAAAAATCTAGTTAAAACTAACTCTGTTTAAGAATACCAACAAATACAATCACTGAAAGTTTAACATGTTTAAGAGCCATTGAGCTTTAAACATTAAACCTACTTGTAGTAAGACATTTTCAGAAAGCTTCATTGCTGCACAGCATTCTGAGAGTTTGTGCAGGCTGGTGTCTCTTATCATTTCTGGTTGTATCAGCTGCTCAAAATATGCTTCTAGCTGGTTATCAAAGAATTCTTCATCATCAATATCACCATCTATGAAAAGAGAAGAAAATACCCTTTTCACTTTAAACACTTTATATCCTGACATACTATCAAAACAATTCTATAATTTACACTGAATACTGAATTGCATGATAAAAATAAAAAGACCAGTTAGCTTCACCAGTACTGGAACCCTGAACAGACAAATCTTAGTAGCTAACAGCCACCAACTCCTCAGAGGGCAATTAAAAGTAACTTCATTCTGTGAAGAAAAAAACCCACAGTATTTCTACTCAGCAAACTATTAACTTAATTCTTATATGCTTAACTCACAAGTGAAGTTATGCAATGAGAAAGAACAAAACTTCAAAAGACAGTCACGACACATGTAGATGCCATGGGAGAAATGCAGTAGCCCTACTTTACAGCAAGGGCACTTCATCTCACAACAGTAAACCTATTGATCACTCTGCCTTCCTCATTGGTACATCCAAGAAAGTGCCTGTCATCCCCCATGTCAAGGGCAAAATCAGCTGCATTAATGAAGAGTATGTTTGTCTTTCTGCAGCAGCTACTGGAAGGGCACAAAAAGTTCAAAACTCTTAGTGATACAGAACTCATGCTCTCACCTTTATGCCTGCAGGTAAACTAGACTTCCAACTTGGATGTCACCCCACACATGCATCACCTAAAGAGAGCTCAACTCAAACTCAAGTAAAAGTCCTTTTTAACTGCATGGCTGTACTCTTCACCATAGAATTTCATCTCTTCTAACATGAACTGAAAATGTAGGTAGAGTCGCCACTTCATTAAGTCAATGCCCACGTTGCCACCTATAACCTTGATTCACAGTAACTGAGGACTTTTAAATTTTTAGATTAAAATTCCAATTGTGATCTTCTCTGACAAATTCCATAACCACCTACTCCTGTTACAACTTAGTCAATTTTCAAAAGAACAGTTTTCTTTAATATTGTTATACTACTTTTTTATCAAGCACAAATTGATATTAAATATTTAAGTAAAACAGAATCTTTTTTTCTCAAGTATGCAATAACATTGAGTCACAATTACAGACTCAGCTACCAAGAGTTATAAGCACACCTACCAGTGGAATCTTCATCTGAGCTTGGAAGAGATGAGAGTTTCTCATTCTCCAAAAAACTTGAAAGGCTATTGCTAAGATGAACACTTGACATAGCACCATCTATCAGCTTTTCAGAAGGTTCAGATGGACCAACCTGTGAAAAGCACCCATAAAGAAATGTTTCTAGAAATTACTATTGTATGAATTCACATAACAAAAAACAATTAATGAGGTTAATAGTATTGCCAAACTCTGCACATAGTTTTTTTTTACTTATCGCAGGAAACACTCTAGTTCCAATGCACTTTGCCTGCTAGCTTCCAGAATGGATGCATGCAAGAAACACAGCATCATAAAAAGGGAAGAGCAAAAAAGCATCTGAAGGACACTGAAGTTAAGAGACCTCAAAATAAAGAAGTGAAATGTTGCATTAAAGAGTTTAACTTGAAAAAACTGTCCTCCATCATTTGTTGCGCTACGATCCTAACTTAAATGTACAAAGACATCTCTCAATAGTTTCCTATGCTGTTAAAACAGAACTTCTTCAGAAACTGTACACACAGATCCAACCTTTGTTAGAAATTTCTCCAAATGAGCACACTGAATTACTCAAAAAAGTAGTATTTCAGCTGAATCTAGCTAACACCAAATACTCTATCTTTTCTATAGCTGAATGATTTTTAAAAACAGCAGGATGTTCAGTCTGGTATGGGTTTAGACTCACATTCTCTGTGATGCACAGATCATCTTTAACACACGGCAAAAAATGTCAAAGTTCAGAAAGTAAAGAATTTGAAAGGAAAATGAATTATGGTTTTCTGTAGACAACCTGCAAGCATTCAACTGCAACTCACTGACCACTGTGGCCCCTACAAAAATCAAATGACAGAAAACTGAATCAAAATACTAGCTGACACATTAAGGAGTACATATTGGACAGCATTTGGCTGCAGCCTGATGCGTGTTTTCTACAAGGAACAAGAGACCTCCCATTCCTATCTGCATTGTATCTCTGTGCCCAAAACTGTTAGCAAATCTAACACAGTAGATAAAAACAGGTGAAGCATAAGCCTACCTGTCCATAGTGGCAGGTATTTGCTAGCTCTGAGTTGTCTATTCCAACTTCCAAAAACACTACAAAAAATTCCTCAAAAGATGCTTCACTAAGACAGACTACGACTGGGATAAAATGTAAGGTCCTTACACTGACAAAGAACTACAACACAGCAGAGGCTAGGAGCAAGCAATTTTCACAATGGAGGAAGATTAGATGAAGTCATGCTCACACTAATTATGTAATCTGCAAAATGAAGGCAAAGTGAGTCATACCAGCACCTTTATAAACTTAAGGCATACACAATATAAGACAAATATCATTCCTTTCCTCCTCCTCTCACAGAATAAAGTCTGTTAGAAGATTAATGTTAGAAAACATTTAATTTCACTGTATTTAGAAAAGCTTTTACCTTGCTGTTCTTAATGTCTGGGAGAAAATCTATTCCAGTTGGCAAATCTGAAACATAAAGTGGTGTAAGCAGTATTTTAATAGTACAACGTAAGAACATAACAAGTGCTGACTATTCTCTAAGATTAAATTGAGCTTCTGGAAGGTCTTGGTGGACACCATGGAAATAACCCAAACATACAACAGATTACCACAACGCTAAACCTTGTATGTTCTTATGACAATGGTGTAAAGGATCTTGTTAAAAAGGCAGGGCATCAGAGCTAGAACGCTAAAAATGATGACAGATATTTACTGCCTTAAGGATTTCCACAAGGCAGCAAAAAAAATAAGGAGTCCCAGTTTGTACTAGCAGAAGGAGGAACAAGTGTTCTGTTCCACTGCTGCATCTCATCTACTGGACCAATTCTTGTTTCAGGTCATTTTAAGCAGCTTTCACTTGTCCGTGTGTTATATCCACACATAATCCAGTTGCAAGTCCCACATGACAGAGGACAGTTTAGACTTACACACACAGATTTTAGGAAAAAAGGTTTGTAATTCTTCGGTAATAGGTGCAAATAAAAGACAATTTCCAAACAACAATTTCCAAGTTAAAATCAAGTAACTAAATCTGACTATCAAGTCCAAACACTGGGCAGTCTTGGCTTTCCAAAGCATCACCATTTTGTTGTCAGTTACTGCCACTTCCCCAAGACTACACTCAAATGACTGAAGCCAACACCTCCCTCTTAGAAGTGGGCTTTTATAAGGATCTATTTATATTACAGATCACAGTACTTTCTACTTGAACATGTTATCTGTCAGAATTATTAATACTTCACAAAAACCTATACAAATACTCAAAGCTTGGAAAAGGTTAACATCTAAAAGTATATATTTACTAACTGTATTTACTGAATTTTAAGGGACAAGTAGAATTTATTCACAGAACTGACATTAGCAAAAACCCCAGGCAAGCTTAATATCAGTAGCCATTCTATTAAAATAAATGGGAATATTCTTTTGCTTCCACTACTCTACCCAGACTTCAGAAAAAGTATAGTTTTCACAGCAAGTATTCAAAACTATTTTTTCATGCATAACCTCACTAGAAGAGTATGCTTCCACAACCTACAGCAGCAATTAAAGACATCTATTGCAGGTTGGAACAGGGCAAGAGAAGAGATGCTAGTAAAAACATAACCTTGCAGCCTTACACTTAATGAAATAGAAGGGGTAGACAACAAGCTACATACATTTCTTCCACAAAGTTCCTGGAACTAAGTCAGATTACTACTAGCATTCTATTTATGGTACTATATAGCAAACATTATTTTCACCAACTTGCTGTACAGCTTTGTACTTCGAGGAAAAGTCCAAGAGCATGACAACCACAAGCTTTCTCTGTTTTCAGTTTGTTCAAATCCAAGAGGTTTTTTTCAAAACACATTCTTAATCTACCATAAAACAGTGAAGGTCAAAAGAGGACATCTGTAGCATAAAAAGCTAATTACAGTGACAATAAGTACACAATTTTTCTCAAATTTGATACCTTCCAGTCTCTCAAGTGGCAAAACTTCACGTAAGGAGCCTTGACCACGATTTGAATGTTCAAGGACATTCTGAGCTTGCTCTCCATAGATTGAGTGGGAATCTTTCAAATTAACACAAGGTGGCTGAGGCTCCTCCATTTGTGTAGCAATTTCCCTAGAAAGAGAATTATTTCAATGAAAAATCAGTGAGCTACACAGACCATCAATTCTCATGATAAAGATTTGATAAATTCTCCAATTGCTTTGTCTCAGTCAGTTGTTTCCAATAACGGATAGATTCTAGAGGCCTGTCATTTTAGAGTAAAAGAATACATATCAAAATTACAAGCACTTCAGTTTCACAATCTAAACTGTGAAACAAATAGTGAAATTTCACACAAAATATGCCTCTCTACCTATTTATTCCTCTCTTTCATTTCTGTAAAGAGAGGAAAAAGTATAACGACAAAAGGGTCTACTCTGGCCAAGTTCCATGATCTGTTTGAGACCAAGTCAAACACTAGACAAGATTTCACCAAGTCCTCAATATCACCAAGCCTTTTGTTACACTAAATAAGGGACCAAATTATAAAGAACGTGAGTTACTGAAAATGCATGTAGTTAAATAAAAGCTTCTGTAATTATGCAGGAAAGTTATTTTTCACTCCTGGTTTTACAGAATGTCCACACAGGCTTATAAACTAATCATGTGAGATGTTAAAATTTCATACTTTTGCTTCAGTATTTTAGATGAATAAATGAAAATAACACTTGAAAGTCTAAAACACAACTATTCCATGTTCTGTGTTTTGTTTTCTTACTTGAGTACAATCAAGACACTGACTCCCCCTCAAATCTTCCATTCTTCGTTTTGATAGGGACATACTGCCTAGAGTGCAATTTTATCAGTGAGAAAGGCACACAGGGCAGCTTCTGCCACAACAGGAGCACATTTGGCCTTGGTTACAATAACCTGTGCAACAGCTTCCAACATTGCCACCACTCAGCAATGCTTTCTCAAGTGTATCACTAACACTAATTATTTCCAATACCAACCACTGAGGCTACAAGGAAGGCAAATTTAATAAAAGCTGTTGCTTCTTTCTGTATGCAAACTGCTTGATACTTACTCAAAACATATTTATATCAGTGCAAAATGCTATTCACACACATGACATGAACCAGAAACATCAGCCTAATTCTAGATTATGTAAAGCAAACTAGGTAATTACAGGCCACATTCAGGTAAGTCAATTAAATAATCATGCTTAGGACATTTTTACTTAGTGTGACAACAAAACAAAATCCCACCATCTAGAAAACATCCCTTCTGAAGTTTTATTCCTGTCATGTACATGAAGTCCAATTAGTCAATTAAACAGCGGAATACTGCTCATGTAGGGCTAAATGACATCAATCACTGCAGAGGGTGCTTCCACACGGAGCACTATCCCTCTTCAGAAAACATGGAGGAGCTGTTTTTGCAGGAAAAGCTGCCCAGGCTGCCAAACACTGTAAGCCAACAGGCCAGTGCACAGCTGAGCTCTCCAGTTACTACAGTAAAGGCCATACAGTACATATAAATCTACATACTAACTTACTGGTATCTGCATTTTAGGACAAAAGTAGGTTTTAACTACTTCACTTACATGTCATCACGAAAGCAGAGGGCAAATCTTTCCACTGGCTCAGGATGTGACTGACTGCTGTGAGGAGATCCAGATAGAGGTGAATGTTTCCCTTCCAAATAGGATGCACAATCATCAGGAAGCCTGTAAATGTGGGGTGGAAAAACACACATCAGAATCATTCTAATAAGCACTGCTCCAGTTCTCCAAAGAATTGGGGGAGAAAATTCATATTGATGACTACTTATTTCCTGTAAATTAACTTATTTTGATATTTTAGCTTATCTGTATTTACAGCTACACGTATGTATCCTGAATGCTCCTCTCCAGTCTTCTGTAGCTCTTTAGAGAAACACCACGTTATAGTTTTTAGTGGCTAGTGGTGTCCTTCACACACTTCTGGACAGACAGGGTATTAAAGTCTCATCTTACTTGTTAAGTAACAGGACAGCAGTTAAGTGCAAAGGCTTCAAATCGTTACTCATTGCTCTACTCCTTGCTGAGCAAGTTTTACCTCTTATACATAACACTAGCTCTTACACTTTCTAAGAGGAGCCAGATTCAGGTAAGTTCAGGGAACAGTTAACAGAGAACATACATGTAAAAAATATATTATTCAGAATTTCAAACTCGAGTATAAGAAGCTGAAGAGCTGAGTTAAAGGAGACTTGACTGCTACCGTCTCAAAACTAAATTACTTTTGAAGGGCAATTTTTGTAAATGTTAAGTATTGCACTAGTTACAAATTAAATGCAAATTTTACACTGGTAATACAGACAAGCCTATGTTTGCTGATTACTGAGATACCGATTGGTAAATAGTCAAATTTATCACCGACCAAGTAATCGGTGAAATTAATTTTTGCTCTCCAGAAGCAGAGTTAAATGCTTCAACTGTTTTTTTATATTACTGAGTGGCCCTTACTGAGACCCTCACCTGTTGTCACCGCCCACTTGGCTTCTGGCAACAGTGGAGGCCGCCACAGGTAACCCCGGGTTGGAGGAGACGGTGACATTCTCAAAGACGACACTCGCGCTGCTGTTCAAGGAATGGCCCAAGTAGCTGGGGAACGTCTCGTCGGCGATATTCCTGAAGTCTTCCATCATCCTGCGCACGCTGCCTGGAACAGCGCTCCGTCCGGCAACACCATCAGCCCCGGCCGGGCAGCATCTGCAAGCAGGATCCAAACAGCTTCACACACAAGGCAACGCACTTTACTCACATATCACTGCCAGTATTCCTGGGCGATCGCCCCGCTTTATCCACAAACGTGCTCAAGAACTATTCCCAGTGCTCTCCCACCAAGACTTTTGGGGGACACACTTCCACAGCCCTCTTGGAGCGCCTAAAAAGAGCCGTGCTCCTGCGAGTCACAGAAGCGCGAGACGTGCCAACCTATATTTAGCCTTTAAAGCCCCCCGGACGGAGGCAGCCCGAGCCTGCCTGCCTTTCTCCCTCCGCGGCCCTTCCAGGGAGCCCCTGAGGCGCTTCCAACTCCGTGTGACCACGGGCCGCGGCGGGAACGCTCCGGCTGCTCACCGGCCACGCTCCGCCGCGCAGTTCGGCTACGGAGGAGCGGCTGGAAGCCGGCGGTCGCCTTTTTCCCCAAACAGGAGGAGGAAGATGAGCTCTACAACTTTCCTAACCTCCCAGGAGCAGCAGGAGCGCGGGCGGACAGACGGACCGACCGCCAAAACTCGAGATCCGCCCCGCGCCGCGGCGCCCCCCGGCGGCCGGGCGGGCACCGCTCGCTTCCCTGGCGCGCAACGGAAACGGCCGCGCGACCGACCCGCCCCACGCGCGGCCAGGGGCGCGTGCGCGGTGGCGCCGCGCGCGCCTCCCAAAGTTTGGCGATCTCTCCCGCGCAGCCAATGGCAGCGCCCCAAGCGGAGCAGGCGATTGGCGGGCGCGGCCCGCCGCCGGGGGCGGGGAGCGAGGAAGTTTGGGGCGGGGCGGCGGGGACGCTGATTGGGCGATGCGCGCGCGGCACCGCCTAGCCCCGCCCCCGGCGGCGTCCGGGCGGCCGTTAGGCGGGAGCGGGAACGGGGGGCCGCGCGCCGTGTGGGAAGGGGATGATGTCATCGGTGTGTTTTGTCTCAGGTGTTTGCTTTCAGGCCGGCCAGGCTTGGATGCCGCCACTGGTGAGTAGCTCTTCCAGCGAAAGGGCCGCTGAACATCCCGCCCCGACCCTGCTGTTTCCCGTCCTACCTAAAAAAAACCCCCTTCATTCGGATTAATTCATGTCACGTTGTTTATATTCCCGGCTTTGTTTTCTGTCGCTCTTTTGCCATCTGAATCAGTTAGATGAGGCTGAGAAATAGAATCGTAAAGGTTGGAAGGAACCTCTGGAGGTCGTCCAGTCCCACCCCCACGCCAAGGCAGGATCACCTAGAGCAGGTGACTCGCTCCGGTCGGGGTTTGAATGTCTCCAGACACGGAGACTCCACGACCTCCCTGGGCAGCCTGTCCCAGTGCCCTGCCACTCTCAGCGTAAAGAAGTTCTTCCTCATGTTGAGGAGGAACTCCTTGTGTTCTGGTTTATGTACAGAAATTGAAAAATATCATTTGCATGCTGAAGCGTACATGTCACTCTTTTTTTTCTAAGTAGAGGATGTGTGCAGGTGCTTTCCAAACACGAGTGTGTCTGTATGTGTGTGTGTGTACGCATGAGAACTTCAGATCTACATCAAATTCCGTGCTGTCTAGGATGTTTTCACAGTGCATTTCTACAGTTGTATTCCTGGTCTGGAGAGTGCAAAAATCTAGGAGAGTGAAAATCCATGTTTGTCATAATCAGAAATTCATACTGGTTCAAATATGTTCAAAACAAAAGCAAACAACAAAAGCAAAACCATCACAGACATCAAGCTGCACACACACATGCAAAACTAAAGAAAAACAAAACCATCAAAGCCATCTCACAGCTTCTACAAGACCCAAAAACTTCTAATCCTGGCAGTTCAAACTGAGATTTGAACTTCCAAGCACAGAAGCAGTAAAAGGGCTATTCTTTCAGAAGAAGAAAAAGGAGCATAGCCTTAAAAAGTGCTGGATAAATTTAAAATATTGTGAGTACCTGCTGTAATTATCCCTTTCAAAGCCCTTCTACAATCTTCCCTCCTGGAGTTCTGCTGCCTATGTCCGAGGGTCCAGATCCTGCACAGAAGTACAGTTCACAGGCTTGAGTCAAGGGAACAGAGGAAGTTCTCAGAATGCAAGTAGAACTCACAGGAACTTGTCACTTTGAAAAAATGCAAGTTGCCTTCTCCCTTATGTCTTGGGTTATGGAACCAAAAAAATGTGTATTCTATTCTATGTCGAAAGCAGTTGGGGAAATGTGGTTTTGTTTTTTTTTTTCTTTGTCTCTTGTAGCTACAGGGGGAGGGGGGTGGATGCTTTCTGATAATGGCCCAGCTGTTAAAACCGGGTGGGGTCGTGTTCCTTATCTCTTTCATGGCTCATTCCCCCCCACGGGGATATCTGCTGATAATGGCCCATTAAGGCTCCCAAATCACATGACACATTCCATCATCCCATTGTGAGATGCTCCACCCAGTGTTGGGGGGAGCCCAGACTTCCTACCTGGATAAAAGGGAGCCTGAA
>VZUI01036431.1:0-123651 GCA_013401135.1 Cettia cetti | reverse complement strand
CCCCCCCCCCCCCCCAAATATTTCTAAATGAAAATTTCCTTTTAAAAATTTGCATCTATTTTTGGAATTATTTTAAGAGCCGTTGTTAAGAGTTATCAGTAAAATTAAAAGTTAGCTTTCTCTAGTTTTAACAACATTTTCTGTGTACATTTGTAAGTTTTTAACACAGGGAGTGTCACATGTTGACCCTTCATAAACCTGAATCTAGTGCTTGAAGTTCTTTCCAATTTAGTATTCCTGAGATGAAAATAATCTTGACACTGATGTTATCTGGATGGATGGTTAAGATACAAAATATTAGGTTGTCTCTTTTAGCTCACCAAACTTTCTATTTTATTCCCACAGTAGAACTGTAATCCAGTCTGCTGTAGAAATACCAGCAGTGATAAAATCCCAGTTTAGTGAAATGGTCCCTTGAAATCATGTCTCCTTCCCTTCTTTCCCGATGCTTAGACCCCATAGTCCTGGGTGGAACTGACTGTGATGATGAAGTGGACCTTCATTCTGTATTGAAGGCTGATGCTAATTCCTCTTCCCCATTAAGAAACTGCCACCAAAGAGCAAACTTATTTCCTTGTGTTTTGACAGAAGATGAACAATTGCACTTGCAGAAGCAATTTGGGAGAGCATCAAAGCTGTCAGCACAACCAGAGGTGTGCTTTCACTGTGTGCATTCATGTACAGAAGCTGTGCATTTTGAAGGTATCAGCTTCTTCCTTCCCAAGTATGTCCATGTGATCTGGTATTTGTGAAAGGATGGACATGTACAGGACTGCAAGGAGCGACTGCAAGTCACTGACCAGACTTTTTTTTTTTTTCTTTCCTAGCTTTAGAGGTGAGAGGATTCGCAGTGGCTGACAGCAGGTTTATCTTCAGGGCAAATGGCTGGGGGATAGATTCTGTTCCCTTGGTGCCTTGTGCCATCTGGGGTCCTGTACATCACTACAAAAGAGACTTCAAAGTGCCACCATTTTGATCTGCATTCTGCAGGGCCCAGTGAATGGCTCTGCGTGGTGCCAGTCTGCTTTTCTTTTTAAATAAACTGCTTTAGTATGGTGCTGCACATGAAAGAGCTCCACCAGGATTGCTGGGACCATCAGGTCAGCTTGGTCTCCCTTTTGGTGTGTGGTACAGGACATTTGTTGAGAGGCCAGAGGTGATCCTGTCCCTCTCTTTGCTGCAGGTGACAGAGGAGCGGTTTGGGTCATTCACTTGTCCTAGGGAAGTTCTCAGAAGTGGTTGTGCACAAGGGAGGGTGGATGTGTTGTGCTTGTTTTGAGGTCTGCGTCCAAGACAAACTGTGCTTGCTCTGGAGCTGGCATATTTGTGGCAGCAGACAGGGCTGGGGGGTGTGATTGATTTAGCTAAACACATGGAGGATGAGGGATGAGGTCCTATTTTTTCATGGCTCTGTGAGTCAGGCTTCTTGGATTCCACTCCTGATCCTGCAACTACCCTCTGTGACCACAGCCTGCTCACACATCTTCATGCCTCAGCCATCCTGTTGATAAAAAAGGACTGCAGCTTTTTTGCTGTATTGTGATGATGATGATAAAAATCAAAATTATTTTGAGGTCCCAAGCTGAAAACGTTTCTATAAAAGTAAAATGTATTATTATGTTCTGTTGAAAAACAAAAAAAATTGTTTTTAATTTTGGATTGTTTGAGCAATCAGCTTTTTGCAGGAATACAGATGAAGATCACAGCTTTTCACATCACTTGAAAGAGATAGTTGGTAACAGCACATACGTTAGAAAATTCAAGCAGTCATTTCCACAGAAAATACTTCATATTTTGCCCTTTTATCTTTCCTTTTCAATTCTGAGTTTCTTCTTGGCATGCCCTGCAGATAATATTTTTGCCTGAAGACATGCCCCCCTTCCCAATACCCAAATTTTCATTTTCTCACATCAGTGGCTGTATATTAAGGAGTGGGTGGTAGAGGGAAGGATATTATTTGACAGCTAATATTGTAAATTCTGTCTAATATGGTTTGTATATGGAAACAGTAATAGCTGCTGCTGCTGTGGTTTTGTTGCTGCAGGGAAAATTCAATAAATAGGACTTTCAGAGAAAGATCTGGCAATGAAGAAAGGCCTTGGGATTTCATTTGTTCCTCCTGTGCTACCACTAAATCTCCCTTCCCATGTTACTGAAATAAAACAGATCTAAACAGATTCTGGCATTCCATGATACCACATGAAGACAATGTACAAGGATACTTGTTCCCATTCAAATTCATCTGTATGATCCTTTGTGGAAAACAGTGGCATGGTGTTCTATAATACCTTCCATTTCAACTTGTCAGAGCACTCTCCAAACACATGAGATAGCTCACCTTTATTCTTCTGTGTGGCAAATTAACGTTATTGTTCTCCTTTAACAGGTAAAGGAGATGGGATGCTCCATAACCACTGTGGAAGCCAGTAGCAAAATGGAGAATGTATATTCCTGCCCTTGTTTGCTTTATCCTTTGGGCTGTACTTCTGCCTTGCAACCATAGCAGTTTCTGCCACTGCACATCATTTATTGGTTCCCTTGCTCACAGCTCCATGTTTTCCTTCTTTGCTTTCATCAAGGCAGTCAAAGCATGTCAAAGACTGCAGAGAACATATTAAGGAACAAGATTGTAAAGGAGTAAGATGCAGCTTCATGGCTTCTTGAAATAAAGGAATGCATTTTTTATGTGCCCTGGCAGTTCAAAAAGAAAACAAGCTGATACTCTTGCTCTCCTTCCTTTGCATATGTAGGCTGTGTTCCTTGAGATCCATGGAGGAAGCTGCTCCCTGCCTTCCAAAGCTGCTTGAATACACAGTGTGGTAACAGATCATAAATCCTGTATTTTATTACAACACCTTTTCCAGAATCACTGAGGAATATTTGATTAGCCAGAAAGTCATATAACATAGTCTGGAGATGTCATGAGTGTGTTTATGAACAGATCACTTTGCTTTTCTCTGCCTGTCCATTGCTGCATGTCTGAAGGTAAGGCAGAGAGAGGGCAGTGGGCTTTCTCAGCTGGTTCAGGGCTCTTTGTGGTTATCATGTGTCTCGTTTTCCACTGGGATGTTTGTATTTTTGTGCAAGGTGCTTTTCAGTGAAGCATTTTTGAAGGTGCAGCCAAGAGTTGCTCCTAAGCCTCAAAACTGTTCTGGTTCAGGCAGGGCTTAAACAGGTGGGGTTTTTTTGTTTTTTTTTAAACTGAGTTGGCCTGTTACTGCTGGAATGAGCTGCAGTGTTTGCACGTTTAAGGCAAATTCATCACAGATTGGACTCTCTAGAGTTTTATGCCAGAACTTAATCTTTCTCTCCTCAATCCTGAATGTTACCTGTCTGTTGTTTAGTCTTTCCAGAGTCTCTTAACATGACCAGTGTCATATCCTCAGTTGTGAATCTCTGCATAATCTGAGATGTGCAGTATCTCTGACTGCCTTCTCCACGCTCTTGAATCCACTCATTGGGAAAATCTCACAGTGACCAAATGTATTTGTTTTAGAAAACAAATCTTTCAGCACCTCTGATCTTCTCTCTAGCTGAGGTTTTCCTGATGACCACCTCTATTAGCTGGGTGACGATGTGCTGCTCCTTCTGTGGTTACCTGAAGTTTGGCCCTTTAGGATTTTTGAGGATTGGAAGTCAGTAGAATAAAATAAATTGAGAGATGATGTGCAGTAACCTAATTTCTGCCTAAGATAATTAAACTAAATTTTATTTCTCTGACTATAGTGTTACAAAATACTGTGAGAGTTTTCTAAGTGTCTTCAGAAGCCCCCAAAGTTTGTTTTTTTTTCTGATGATCTCTGTCCAAGGAGGCCTGTATGATGCCTTTACTCAGGGTTTTCTTGTGAGAACTTCTTCTGCTTTCTATCTGCAGTGCACCATCTGGACATTGGCTCTTCTCCTGACTTGCAACATTTGAACCTGGGAAATCCTTCAGTAGAGGCAGCTGTGATCTGGCTAGTCCCCAACTCTTGCTGACAGGGTCACTTTCATTGTTTTTTTTTTAAATTTCGCTCTCTAGAAAGGGTTGACTGCCTTCACTGACAAGCCTGAAAGATCACAACCATTGTTTTTAGTGTTGTGGCTGATCATTTTCAGATGGCACCCTGTCCACCCTTGGATGGTTTACTCCTTCTCATGGCTGGATTGAAGAGTGTCTAATTCAGCCTGGCGGTGCTGAGTGCACCTGTGTAAGGCTCTACAGCTGCACCTTGTGCCTACTCCAATTTTTCATTTGTCCTAGTGTGTGACTGGTTGCAGAAGGGTTAACTAGATGCAGGCTTAGTCTATTCATACATGAGATTTGGAGACCCAGATGGTGTGCTTAATTACTCTGGCCAGCTCTGGCACCATCCCACTCCTGAGGGAATTAAATGAGGAATGGTGTGTCAGAGACTGTTCCTTTCCTTTCTCCCCAGAGCACTTTACAAGCTCCACAACATATTAGGCCTAGCTCAAACATCCCCAAGACAAAGTGGCTTTTGGGTGCTGGCTGGTCCTAAGATTCCCAGCTGGGCTTTTACACACTGTGTGCCATCAGGGCTGCTTTGGGAGTGCCTCATTACAAGTGACTCCAGGACACCATTTTCTTTGCAGGAGCAGTAAAATTCCAATCCATGAGCATGGCTGTAATGCTCACAGCTCTTAGAGCCTCAAATACATGATCAGAGCTTGCTCTACAAGGTTTATTTTTAATCCTGTCTCCATGTCCCTTGGTATCACATGCATGGCAACACACTATCTTGGTGGCTTGCTTAGCAAGATTACCTACCTTTGGCCAGAACTTGGAGGGCTGACCCCCATTTGCTGTCAGGAGGGAAAACTCAAGCCACATCCACGGGATGTACAGTCTCTATTTTTGCTTCTTGTGTGTCTCTGCAGAGCGAGGCTGAACATCAGAGGAATCAGATGCCCCCATGGCAAGGTACAAGCCAATTCCAGATGGTGCAGCCCAGCCTTTCCCAAGGAGTTATGGCCTGGCTGCAGTGGCTGAGTCCCAAGCTGGGCTCTTGCCCGCAGTGCCAGGCCTGGTAACCGGCTGTTAGGAGGGAGCTGGCTGTTCTTTACTTAGCAGAACAACGACCAACACACATCTGCCTTGATGTACTTCCCACATTCGCTCTTTCCATACCCACTGGGAGTTTTAAGTGATAAAAATGATAGAGAATTAATATTTTTATCTGGGGCTGGTGCAGTAAGTATTGCATTAAAGATTATCAAGGTACTTGAAATTTGGAAATCCGGTTTTCAGACTGAGCCTGGGAGGCATTCTGTATTTGGCAAAGATTTGTCATACTTGCTTTCTGGTCTGAAATAAAGCTTTTTTATTTTTTCTTTTCTTTCCTATCCCATCCTTTTAAGAGCAAAGTTAGTTACTAATTCCTGAGAAAAACAAAAGAAGAGGGTATGTCTTTTAGGTGGTGATGGTTTTCTTAAGCTGTTTTTCAGTGGTAATGGCAGATTTGAAAGTTGTGATTTAAGGCAGTAATGCTTCTCACTGGAGAATGATGTGTGGCCTTTTTCCAAAGGAAATTGGGTTTGATTTTACCACACTATTAACACTGAAAATCACATACGAAGCCTGTACTGTTGAGTGTTTTTTCTGGGCTTAAGTGTGCCTCTCAGAAATGAGGCACAGTATGTGAGTGAATTAACTTCACTCTTCAGTCAACTGGGTGGGCCTCAAAAGAGCTTTAAAAGCACAGGCTGTTTTTTCATATAGCTTGAAAAACTTAAGGTATGAAAAGTGTGTCCCATAGTGCCTGCTGTTCCACCAGTCAAAATGCCCTTATTGCCTGGGGAAATGCACTCAGCTCTAGACGTCGAGGGCATGAATCCTATTTCCAGGTCTGTACTTCACAACTCCTATTTAGTGTGACTGGTGCTGAGCAAGCTGGAGTTTGAGAGATGCAGTTTGTTATGGAAATTGTTGCCACTGGGGAACAGCACAGGGCCGTGATCCAACAGCTACTAATTTTTATTTGACCACTTTAAGGGGTTTGAAAATCCCATGCTGAATGTGTAGAGCAGAGATTTTAGTAGGAGAATTATCACAGCCCCTGAGGATGGCTGTTCTCCACAATAGTGCTTCAACTGAGGTCAGACGCAGACCAAAGACCCCAGTCTCCTCAGAAACTGCCACTAACAAAATTGCACACTTCTCAAACAAAATTTGGTGAGAGTACCTTTCTGGTGTTTAGCCATCTCTGTTTCTGGATGCTTTATGTCCCTGTGGCTTTGAGAGTATCTATTTTGATATTCTGCTTCTTTCTCACAAAGTGACCAGATGTAGACCCTGTAAAAAAGTAAATGGAGTAACCCCTATTGCATTTGAGTGTGAGTGCCAGTGTTGTCTTGAGCCACACATGTACTTTGGTCCATGCCTGCCCTGAGGGTCTTCTGGTTTGCTACAAGGACATGAGAAAGGCATGCTTTTCAATGGGATTGTCTGAACGGTAGGGAAAAACTGCAGGGCCTTGGATGCCAGTGGAGAAGGTGGACATGTGTCACTTCAGGCACAGGTTTCTGGCTTTATCCTCTGCAGGCTGGTCAGCTGGGTGCAGCTGCACCCTGAGTGGGACAGGCAGGGTGGCTGTGAGGGGTGTGTAAAAGCCAGCAGCCTCATTCCCTGTCACACAGAGCCTGGGAGCCTTTTGCAGCCAGCCCTGGAAGGTGATAATCATGAGAGGGATAATGGCTTGTTTCGGGTTAACAGATCCTGACAGCCTAATTTCCCCTGGTGAAAATAAAAGGGAATAAATCTTACAAATACTGTAAAATCAATAACTAGCAGTGAAGGGGATGACAACAAGACCCTATATCCACAGCACATTTTTTTTGTGAATTGTTCATTTCACTTTCATGTGGATGGGTTCCCTGTGGCTTTGCTAGAGCCATGTAATCCTCCATTCTCCTTTCTGTCATGCCTATCTCTTCAGTGCTTGTGTTTTACTTGCCTCTAAGTAAGGAATCTTAAGCCCTGAGCTTGTTGGAGGGGAGTGCTGCCTTGCTGGGGAAAGATACACTGTGCCTCTCACATCTTGGAGGCTGCTCTTCTCTTTTCTCATTGGCATGCACAGCTAACCTGGTTGTGTCTTTGTCTGTAAATAGTTAACCATATCCTGACCCTCCAAGACAACCCAGCCATGGATGCCTTTGCTCACTGCTCCATGGCTGTGCTCTCCAGAAGACCACAGCCTCTGCTATTGACCTGAAATATTGACAGAATTACCACTGGATTTTTTGTATTCCCAAGGTCAGGGTTTAGGATTTGTGCACTGGGCAGCCTGAAGCTTCTCTAGATAAATCTGCAAATCTAGATAGTCTGCAATGAGTTGGGATTGGCAGCATTACAAAATTGGAAGATCATGAAATAGGAAGCAGTAAAACAGAGCTGTGGGAGCCTTGCTGGTACACACTTCACAGGCAGAGGCACAAATGTCTCTCTGCACAGAGAAAGCTTGGGGGACCTCAGGCTCCAACCCTGAGGAACTTCTGGCTCCTTGGGCTAGCAGGAGCATGGACTGAGCAGTCCTTCCATAGCAATCTTGAGGAATAAAGCTTGGGATAGAGTGTTTTCTTGCTATTTGGTTACTTGTGAATGAAGATTAGTGGGATGAATGGTCTCTAATCTATACTCTTGTGGACCCTACTTTAAAGCCAAGGTGAACGAACTGCATGTTTCCCAATTTTCAAATACTAAAGATTATTTCAGTTGGTAAAAACTGTGGAAAAAAGTTACGATCTCTCAGAGCTAAGAATCACATAACAAGGGTTTAAGAGAAGCCTGTGTGAGTGTTTAATCCAAACTCTCAATTATAGGGCTTTGGCTCTTTCCTGCCAAAGTATTTACTTGAGTTTTGCTTAAAGTTATGTCCTTCCTTAAAAGGAAAGAAAATTCTCACTTTCTTTGCCTTCTGGATGCAGACATTTTTGGGTAAAGCCAGATGAAATGAACTCTTTTCCTCAGCCTGTTCCAGTTTCCCACTTCCTCACTGCTGAAGGACACTCAGAGACAATCGGGTTCTCTTATGTCAGGGCACTGTCCAGGTGAGGCACTGCCTTGATCTCAAACTCCTGCCTCTGAAACAGGCTTCCTCTGTGATGTTGAACTTGTTATCTCTTAACTCCAGTACTTTTTCTGTCAGATAGCTCTTTCCTTCTGTTTCCCTTTTCTGTCTCTTTATCATGTAGTTTTTAGACTGTTCAGGCTCGCTGTCATCACTCTCTATGTAAGGTGCCCATTCAGTGATATCCTCTACTTTGCTGGTATGTCTGTTATTACATGTAGAACAAAAGTACTGGTGGAAAAAACCTTGTGAGGGTTTCTCCACTGAAACTTGATGTTCCCTTTGAGATTGTCTTCCCCTGCCACCTGTTCTGTGTTCTGTTATCCCCTCTCTTCCCCTGTGTATTTACCATTTATAGCACTGATGTCTTGGTGCTATGTGTTTTCCTCTCTTGTTACCATCCAGGGGCTGTGGGGACACTTTGCATAAAGTAACTTGAACTGAAGTGTATTCTTAAGAAGCAGAGATATCACTTTTGATGTTACATCATGCACACAGAGACTAAAATTGCTTTCAGAGAGGGCTGGTCCTTTGCTGATTCCTGTGCGCTTTCCCTCTCCTTGGAACAAGAGAGAATCTCCATCCCCCCTCTACCACTAGGAATTCTGCTGATCTCAAGTGGTACTGAATGAAAAGCAACATTAATGAATTTATGCATGGAAGTATAATTTAAATTGTACAGTTAGTTATGTTTCATTGTAGAACTTTTTTGTGCAAAAGAATCAAGAAATGGATGCATTAGAGTTCTACTTCTCAATTGTGAAAGGTAAACAAAAATTAAAATGCGGTATGCAGTCTTTGTTTACAGACAAGAGTCAGATATCAGGCTGGGCAGAGAATCCCCTAGTGACTTCTAATCATGGTACATATTTTCCTCTGTTGGAGTAACTGATGAAATAATCATAGTATTTAACAATAATGATAATAGGTGGTTCACATGTAGGATTTTTCAGTCAAAGATTACAGCACTCCCTTCTTACTGATATATTCTTACTAAGATATGTGTTAGAAGATGCATCAGTCCATGACAGTAAAATACTTTCCCAACGTCCTTCAGCAAATAATCAGTGCCAGCCCTCGGAAATGGGATCACTAGTGATGTACCTCAGTGGTTACAGAGATGGTTTTGTGCTGGAAGGATCTACTGGGTGGGAAAATGAATCTGTAATCATGAAGGTAAGGTAGCACTCGGCATCCTTGGGAGAACTGGACCCTCTTTTTTCTGTGCAGACCATGGAAAATGAAAATGTTATCCTTGCCAAAGGATTTTTCATGTTAATGGAAGTGGCAGGAGGAAAAATAGAGGTACATAATTGGAAGTGGACCTCTTGACTTTCCACGTCTCTGTGAGATGTATGCAGGTGAACACTTGTGCATTGCTGATGATAGTCCACCAGAGTTGTGTTCTGAGAATAAAGCCTCCCTGGATGTATCTGGCTTTAATTCATGGAGAGAGAGCTGAAAGTAGTGCTTTTGATAAAACTAACTTGGAGAACTCAACCTTCCCTTCTGCTTTGGGGTTCTGCACCCCAGGATTAGCAGGCTGGCATGGCAAGAGGTGGTTGCTAAGCTTGTCTAAGGTGTCATGAGGCATAACAGAGGTCATGTCTATGCTGCAAATGTGTGGGAAGCTGGGACTGTGAAGGGACAGCTTGGGGGAAAATGGCATAGTGTGAGTCTCACATTTTCTCTCTGAAACTTGGCAGACGTGTGGAAGTCATTTTTCTTGAGTCATTCATCAGGTCAGTGACAGAGTCAGAAATAGAATCCAGGTCTTCTGATTGCTAGAGCCACCATCATATCTCCAAAACCATATTGCCTCTTAAAAGTTACTTCAAAAGTAAGCAAAGGGCTAGGGGATCTTTCACTTTCCTACCCAGACAGCTCTTTGATATGGCCAGGCAGGTGCTTTTGAATCATGGCTGTATATTCAAAATCTGTGGCAGGTCCATTTTCAATAAGAGTTAAAAATGAGTTTTCCATTTGGTGAGGATCTTTTGCTATGGCAGGCAGAGGCAGGACTGTGATGCTAGAGATAAAATGAGTTCTCTCTTTGCACTGCAGCTTTCAAGGTGACCTTCATGTTAAAACCCACCTTGAATGTAAATCAGGAAGCCTTATGTATTTGTTTATGATATAGGAAATGCAGTTTAAATATGTGCTTTACAGACACCTAAGAGAGAACCTCTAGGAACCTTCTGCAGGTGTTGTGACTCACATACTCTTCAGCATCACTATGTAAAATCATGCAGACCTCACTGGTGTGGAAATCAGGCCTTGGGAAGACTTGTTAATCAAGAACCTGAGCCTAAGCCCTCTGAGGTTTCAATCAGACCCTGTGTGCCCTTTTCCTGCTTCTCACCCCTACATTGTGTTCCAACTGCAGCTGTGACCTGCGTCTTGCTGTGGATCTCCTGCAATTTGTTCAGGTGGTGTGCTGGACATATTCCTCTTCTGAGGAGACCGCCTTCATAGAATGTGTTTTCTCTAGCATGACACTTCTCTATACAGCATCTTTTCCTTTTAGGACTCCCATACATTCTTAAGGAACCCTGGCTGCAGGCGAGTGTTAGGTAAGGCATGACTAATGGTGGTTGCAATTTAAAGGGTCTTGTAGCTTTGCTATATTGATAAGTGCACCAGTGGTCAGTGAGCACTGTGAGGATGCCACTATAGGCAAAGGAATACAGAAAGTGATTTTACTTTTAGCAGCAATATTGTGCTCAGCAACATTTTCACATCAACTGTGGGGTTGTCAGTGCTGCCTGGTATCAACTGTATCCATTGCAAGGTAGCAGAGGCTGAGCACAGCCTGCAGGCACCCTCCTGCCATGCTACATCGTACCTGGGGCTGGTAGGGGTGGGGCAAAACCTGTCCAGTTCAGGTCTCCTCTGCCACATCCTGTGCATCCATAAAACACCAGACATTTGAAGATTTTGGCTTGAGATGACTTCTGTGCTATTTTTAAATCCCCTCAGGACTTGGCAGGGGGTGAAATGCATTTTGTATGCGTGCCATTCTATTACTATTTTATTTCCTAAAGAAGGTAAACTTGGAGTTGGGTCTGCAATTGAAACAAAAAACATAAAGAAGTTCTAAAGTGCCAGTAGAAGCTGAAACAATTCTTCTGGGATGGGACATCTGTTCTGGTGCTGTCAGGCCTGTGCAGTCCCCTGAGTGGGATCTCATGTCTCATAGACTTGCTGTCTTGAAACTTTTTTTCTATTTACATCCTAAATGAATATTTGTCTTGATTTGGCATTTATTGACTGTTTAATATTTAAACACACTTAATAATTCCTGAATTGAAACCATTTTCATGTAAATATGGGACTTCTAGTCTCAGCAAGGTCAGGCATCAGCTGTAAAAAGATAAAAAGCCCAAAGTAGGGACAGCATTAGTGTAAAAACCACGGTTCCCTGTCTTAGTAAACATGTTGTGAACTTGTCTCTGCACTGGCAGCAGCAGGGCAAAGGCTCCTCTGGGAATGCAGTTCTTCCCTGAGCTCTTGTGTCAGAGGGCTGGTTACAGTCCTGACACCACCCCCTTGACTAGGGCAGGCAGGGATGGCTCCTTCTCACTCTGTTCCTGTCCTTGGGGACAGCGGGTGCCATCTCTGCCAAGGCACCAGCGGTGCCCCCTCTGCCGGGGTATGGTAGAAGGTGATGATGACGCGGCCTCTGGCCTGGCAGCTTTTGTGTCACTTCACAGTCTCTTCACAGATTTCACTTTCTGACCTGACATTCTGTTTCCTTCTACTCTCTCCAAGCTGTCATTTATCCCTCACTGTCAGGAGCCAGCTCTCTGTTCTGGCTCCATTTGGGTAGAACTTTTTCTGAAGGCAAATTCCTTGAGTCCCCATGTCCCTGCTGAAGGTGCTTCCAGTACGAAATTCCTTACCTCTCACTCACCCTGCAAACATGGGCTGTCTAGAGAACTGTTTTATGTGCAAGTTCCCCCTCAATCTAGTTAGAGTAATCCTGAGAAGGTTTAAAACAAAACAACAGCAGACACACAAAAAAATATTCTGTAGAACAATTCTGCCTGTAATAAGTTAGTGCCATGCAAATTTACTTAGTGGAGCATGAGATATTCTCAAATTCAGTGTAAGTATCAGAGAACAACTCTATATAAATCAAGACATGGAAATAGGTTTCCATGAGGAAGCAGCTCTGAGCTGTACTGCCATAGTGTACCCTAATGCCTGGTCGTCACCTTTGTTTTCCACTTATGCTTTCCAATGTACTTAGTGAATTCAAGTGTTTGGTTGTGCATCTAAACAGTAGGATTGGGAATTTTTCACAGCTGTTTGCAGTAAGAATTTTGTTGGCATTACAACTGTCTGTCAGGGTAGGGCTTGAGCAGATGTCATTTCCCAGCTTGTTCCTGTTTCCTTGGACAATAAACCCAGGCAGATGGGAAAGACAGGGCTTCACTGGTTTCCCCACTTAAATGGATCCCAGGACTTGGAGGCGTGCTGCAGAATGCACCTTCCCTTCAGTGAAGATGAAGCCAGAGAGAACTAATTCAAATGTGGTTTTCTACCCTTTTTTAATAGCTACTAGAAAGTATTTTAAGAGCAACATGTGTTCTTGCTGAAATCCAGTGACGAGTATTTTCCACCTGGTGAACGCTTTCACTTCACGGAATCTATTGCTCCTCTTGGCTATTCGTTGGAGCCTAATAAGCCCTATCCTGAGAGCTATTTGTCTATGTCCTGATGCTGGGAACACTGACAGTCAGACTGGAGAGCGTGTGCTCTGCATGCTGAGCCATGTGCTAAAACAGCATGCTGCAAAATATACATCCTATCATCTGTGCAGGCACACAGTGAGCCTACATAAAAGAAACGATGGGCAAAAGCCCACAGGATAATAATCAATTGTTTAGCAGCCAACACTCAAGAAACTCTGTGGCTTATCTAAGAGCAAAGAGTGAGAAACTCTCCCTGCTCTGAGAGAAACTGTGGTTATGATAATGAAAATATTATTGGTGGTTGATGTTTCAGACTATTTAGAACAAGAAGGAAACTATCAGTTTTGAAGTTCATTTGATGAAATACAAACCTTAAATCAAAAAATTCTTGGAGGTTTTGGAGAAGTTTAGATTATGAATTTGAAACTAAATTTTAGCGATTCAAATCCCTGTGCATTTGGAAGGGTCTGAAACTTGAACTGAACCTTGTAGCTTTGAAGCATCTTACATATTTGGGTTTTTTTCCTGTTCCCCCTCTATTTTTCACTCTCTGTAATCCATCAGTGATCTCCAAAAGTCTAATCCAGTATCCATGAAGACAATATAAATGTCTAGTAATGTCAAATATCATTGGTTAATCTTGTTAATGATTGCTGTGGATTTTTTGTATTTTTCCATTGTTTTGGTGTTATGAAAAACCTTTCCTGTACCCTCCGTGTTTTGTATTAAATAGGGGATAGACCAGTTGTGATGGTCTCTGTTGCATAGATAGACTTTGTAAGCCTTAATATTGTTACAAGGAATAGGATTTTTCTATTTTTAGCTTGAGCCATTTGAAATTCTTTAACTTTAAAATAAATGCTGATCTCTGTCTGATAGGTCATAACTGAGATATCTGGATAGCCACATACTGAACTTGTAATGTCACAGGGGTTGCAGTTGCCATGCACCTGTTTTTCACTCAAACCTACCAGGACTGGTGTGCATCCTAATGAGTGATTTGCATCCCATATCTCTTTTGGGCTCTTTTGGCTGCACGTACAGGGAAAGAGGAAAAAAAGGAGCAAGGCTGGACTTTGGCATTCTTTGTCAATTATGCCACTAGGCTTTGTGGCTGCTTCTTTCATGGTTGAACATGCCAAAACAACACCAATGAGTGGCACCTCTTGGTCCCACTCTCCTGTCTGGGAGATGTGAGAGCCTGTGTGGAGGCCAGTGGAGCTCCCTTCCCAAGCAAGGGATTCAGGCCTGGATGAGAGGCTCATGTTGGGGACTGGCACTGAGGAGGGAGACAAAGGGATTGGTAGTAATAGCTTTGACAGCATTAGCAAACCTAATGGGTTGTGATAGCTCTGCAAGCTTGAGAGCTTAATTAATGTGAGTTGGTTCTTTGCACAGACTTGCATCTTGTGAACTATCCCACCTGCCTTTGCTCAGTTTCCATAGGCTGGGCTGATGTAATTTCAAACCCGTTCCTCTGCATAGATTTCTGTATTGTCCCTTCCACTCCTCTGGCACATAATCACTTCCAAGAGTCCTAGGTCTTCGGGGCCAGTTCTGGTCCTCACAAAATATACCATGTAAATCCATCCTCTCCCAAGTCTTCAGCTTTATGATTGCTTCAGCTGATGGTTTATTGCCCTGGGACATTTGAAATACTTAATGTGTTGTCTGGGGGATTCCAAGTCAGTTATCCTTCAGCTTACACATCACCAGACACGTGAAAAAATCAATAAAGTACTAAAAAACATTTCTCTGCTTCAGCTTTTTCATTCTGTTGGCATCGTCCTTGTGTTCAGGGTTCTCTTGTAAGACCAGGACCCTTCCTGTTTTTCTGTACATGACCTTTCCTCTCTAGTGGAGTATCTGTGGCATCTTCTAAGAGGGTGATGAGTAAAATTTGTCTTTAAAACTTGCTGTCCTACTTGACAGTAACGTCTTGGCCAGCATGGTTGACTGATCACACTGCCTCACCAGCTTCTGTTTAATTACCAGCTTATCAAAGTGGATATTTTTTCCTGATCTAAGTGTCATTTGGGCTTAAGTTGTTTCTTCTAGCAGAAAATTATCAAAGCTTATTGGTTCTTTTCTTTTTTTTTCAGTCCAGTCATGCCAGCCTTACAATTTCATTTAAAGACAGACATCGAAGAAGAAAAGAGGCAAGCAAGTTTCTTGCGCAAAAGCTGTTTGGAGTTTGAAAGCAAGCCTCCAACATCAAGCAGAGTTCTGACACAGAGGAAGCAGATATCACTGCTGCTTTTTTAATAAGATAAAAAAATCAATTCAGAATGGCCACAGCAGTCAGAATTAGTCTGGAGGCCTAGGGGGAGTTGCTGTGTGAGATATTTTTTCTTTTTTACAGTCAACTACAATGTGGGTTATGTTAGGATAGTGACAGATCAGTATGCCTTCAAGCATTATTCTCCTGTCCTATTTTATTGGAATTTTAGTCAGTACTGGCTAATGAAATTAAGCTGTGGCCCTCTTTGCAGCAGTCCAACTGAGCATGCAGTGGTTAATATGATGGGATGTAACAGGAGAAATAAATTCCCTAATTTTTGCCTATGGCTGCCAGAGTGCCGCAAGCACCTTGAACCCAGTGTGTGGCTGGGTGCTCTCATTTCTTCAGGGACAGCTGTCTTCATTCATTGGCTGCTTTGTATCTGATGAAAGAAAGAGATTCTCAAAGAATGCGCCTCAAATAGGCCATGAGATTTGAAGCAATTTTTTTGCTTCAGGGCCTTCTTTGGGCCATGAGGAGTCAAAAAATAACAGTGAGGAGGGTTAGTAGAACAGCTAACCTTTGTTCTACATTTTTAGGAGCAAAAAGAAGGTCACTGCCCTTAACCTCATCTCCCATTCCCAGTCAGGGGGTTTTGTTAACTCTTAGCATTTTCACTGTGCATTTGCCACAGCATTATCTTTCTCATGCTGCTTTTTCTCAGAGCCAGTGAAATTAAAAAGAAAAAAGATGTTTTAATTTCTAGCCAGAGGGGAAAGTGTTATCTCTACGATGAATGTGGAGAATATAAAAATGTGAAATGAGCTAGCTTTGTAGGGGTGCTGGCTGCTTGCAAATTACTCTTTTTGGTTCTGGTGCTCTCTGACACATAAAGAGCTTTACCCTAGAACTCCGTCCATCCATCTTAATGCTAAGTTAGCAGGATCCGGTGTTACAGTGAAACATTTTCTGCTCCTCCTTGGACTGCAACTGTGGAAGGAGCAGGCAGATAATCTCTCTTGCTGGTACCCTGCATTTCCATAGTTTCTTCCCCTGTTGTGTGGTGGCTTTAGTATAGGCTTTACATTTCCAGACACTGAGTCTCATGCTTTGCTTCTGAATGAAGACAGCAGAGATAACAGAAATGAATTTTTTGCCTCCCACCAGAGCACCTGCATCCTTACCTAGAAGATAACAGGTGAAAAGTTGGTAGTTTGGTTTTCAAACCTGGTTTTGTTATTGTGTGGCAGTGTTGGTGTCACATGAGTGCACTGTTTTCTGTTTATGTATTGTATTATTTATTTTCTATGACATTTCCGTCTGTTGTGAAACTGCTACCTCCTTTTTCCTGGTTGGCCAAAAAGTCATTAAAGGGAACAACTTTCATTTTACTTTCATTTTATGTTGAGAGGATTTGGATTCTTGCTGGTGACCCCAAATAAAAGGCTCACTGTCCCATTGCCACTGACCTAACCCATGCAGATGCTCATTCTTATGTCACCTTCATGGCTGCATAAATGTTCTCTGGGTGGGAGGTGATGCTGTGGATGCAAAACAGAGGGAAAACAATGAAGGGGTGCTTATCTTCTGTGGTGCATAACACAGAAAAAAGACACAGACTGCATAACAGTCAAAGAACACTCTAGAGACTATAAACTGCAGATTTGGGAATGAACAGAAAAGCCTGAAAGTGGGCTTCAGGTAGTCCAGATCTTTCTGGAATTTAGAACAGATTTTGTTACGGAATTTTCTCTAGCGCTTTGTAAGCATTAATAGCAGGACAACTGCAAGTATAAAGGTCTCAATAGCCACAAAGGAAGTGTATTTTGAGTTCTGGGGACTGAATTTTTTCCTCTTTATCTTGTACACTTTCATACCTATTAAGTTCAGGGCAGTGTGTGTATAAAATGCCCTTAATCAGCATCCCCTATTTCTCCACTGCAGGCATTTTACACCTGCTTTTGATACTCACAGTGTGGGAGTGCAAATCACTATTCAAGGCAATCAAGCCCTGTATGGCTTTAGAATTACTTTAGTAATTCACGGTTTATTTCAGTTGTGTTCATGGAAGTGTACTGGTTTTTACTTAACACCTTAGGATCCTCTAATCAGAATGTGCAACTTCCTGGATGAATTGCCTGACTTTAACCTACAGATGAGTTCACAGCCTTCTTTGGGGTTGTTTTTCAGCAAGAAAATGCCGCAGAGTCTGTCTTCCTCTGTGAGAAATGAAGGACTAAATTCCCCACACACTGTTATTCTTATCAGTCCCTAACATGCTGCATAGGACTACAGCAGTTCGCTGGCACTTTGTACTGAGGAATATAAACATTATGAAGTCAATTCTGATTTTCCAGAAATGGTGCATGCATGAAGAGAGCTTTGCTCCACATGAAGGAAAAGGATACACTTTGAACTCTGTACACCTTTGCTTGCGGAGCACTCATCCCCTCACAATCCTGTTCCTCTGTGCTGCTGTGCAGACTTCTAAGCAGCTGTTGTGCCAAGCTCTATGGAAGGAGGGTATTTGCTGGTGTGTCTGCAGCAGCCCAGAAGGTGCTGCAACTGGCAGAAAGGAAGCAGTTAATTATCCTTTTTTATGTCAATATGTTTCTATTATAATCATAGGTCCATGTTGATACGCTCAGGTGAATAATTTACGTGGAATTTCTCATGTGCATTGAGCTTTAAGCAACATCCCAGGTAGCCCAGTGAAAAAGGTTTTTATACAAAAAATGGCTTTTATACAAAAGATTGGAAATCTAGCTCCTGTTGGGACTGTGCTTTTTGCCACAGCACAGAAATATTAATACTTGTCTTTCTTTCCCTGTTCATAAACAAATTCTTATCGCTGTTTTCACCACCTAAACAAAAGAAATGGTCCAAAGCATTTAAGACATACAAAGCCAAGATGTGATATTTATAAAAAGAGCCAAGGCAGATAAAGAATGATTTATGATACTCATAGAGCACCTTTCAGCCAGCTAGGTCACACGACATTTCCAAACTGACTGCATACACACTGAGTGTCTGTGTGTGTTGTGAGATAAATGAAAGAAGTGTAACTTTTTCCAGAAGTAAGTAAAAGTAATGTACATTACAACAACAATAGCTTAACAAATCTGCACATTAATTTCAGGGAGACAGAGAACAACTGAACAGCAGTCAAGACAAATGTACTGTAGCTGGGTGGGTCTTGAAGCACCACTAAAACCTTTACTTCTGTGAGCAGCGATGTGTTATTGTCAGTAATGATGAATGTCTGGCACTTTGGGTGTACCCTGTGCTGAGTGTTGGCACCCAGAAATCAGGGGAACTGCACCAGTTTATGCAGACCCAAGCATCTGGCCAATTCTGCATTAAATTTATTCAGACTAAATGAATTCCTGAAAGACACAACCTACTGCTGTTTTGGCAGTAGGAGAGTTTCATTGGAGAGGATTCCTTTATTGTCCTTTCTGTTCTCTGGTCATGAGATAACTTTCCTAGAAATGAACCATGCTACTTTAACTCTTTCTTGTGGTGCCTTTTGATCTTAGTGTCAAGATGTGATCCCAACCTAAAGAATCAGCAGTTTCTGCTGTAAGGATCCTTGTCATTGAATGTTTTCACTTGAAACATGCTATGCCTCTTTTACCAGGGACCTTCCACTCTGAATGGGGTGGTTAGAAATCCAAATATGATGGATGGACCTGCCATCACTTCTTCATGTTTCAATTTTCTTCTGGCACTGGAGAAGTGCCAACCTCTTCTCCAAGCACTCTTCATTCACTGTGAATCAAAGGATCATATATCACTGTCTGTGATAACAGCTTCTGCTGCTTTGACCCCTTGCCCTCTGCAGATCCTCCAGTTTCTTGACTCTGTGAGCTTCCCCAGAGCATGACTTGCCTTTGGAAAGTGGTCCTCAAATTGTCCTTTTTGCTTTGTCTGCCATATGTTGCAGTTTTCCAAGAGGCAGGACCCTTTATAGGTACAGAAAGCTGTAGGAGCTTTGACTTTTCTGTGCCATGGGCAGCATGTATGGGCTGCACTCCCTGTGCCTCCTCCTTTGGGTGAGATGGCAGTATAGGTAACCTCTCCTCTGCCTGAAGTTGGAAGGATTAATGCCTTCAGCACTTGCAAGACCTTTGCTCAGTTTCTCCTGTAAGCCAGACATGAGGCTTTCACGTGCAGCTTCACTGATGCTGGTTAGCAATGCCTGCCATGCCTAGTGTGCTATAGTGCATCCATTCCATAAGCTGAGTGATTGGGACAGAGCAAGGCTGGATAGTTTTTCCAAGTTCAATGGCAAGTAATTGCATAAAAAAGAGGAAGACCTGAGATCTAGACTATGTCCTGTAACTGCTGGACTGACGCATGTTTGGGCTGATGTGAGGTAGTTTAGGAAGCACCAGTGCTTGATGATTACTTTCTGGTCAAATAATCTAGCTAAAGAACTCAGTTTACCAGAGGACCTACAATAAAAAGCAGTGAAAGTATCATTCATAGACTTAACTGTGGCTTCATTCAAATCCTTGGTGTTTGTAGCAAACAATGCAAATGCATCTATTTCTATGCAGCAACTGAATGCTGCTAGAAATTAAAATATGCAGAAAACGAGAAGAAACTTACAGGGATCCTGTGATTGTTAATACTGATATAGTCCAAAGAAACAGCTGATACATTTGCTTTTTTGTAAGGTATTTGAAAGAACTGTCTTTTGTCTTGAGATATAATCCTGAAAGAATTAAAGGTGACAGATGATCAGTTGAGCTATTGATCTGTTGATTGATCAAGCTATCACATGAATGCTTCTATGTCCTCATACATCAAGTGTGTGAACTTTTGCTAAGGCATTAAGAGTGAAATAATATTAATAATAATTTTTCCCATTCCACAGGCTGTGCATGTGCATGCATATGTATCTGGTGTATCACAGCAGGTGAAAGCACAACTTGCAATTCCATAGAGAGACAGGCACTAACAGGGATGTGGTTTGTGTTCTGCTCTAAACGTGGGCAGACCTGCACTTCTAACAAATATGTGAGTGATGGCTCTGGTGTGCAGAAGTTGCATCCTGTGGGCCTCCCGCTGCTACTCAGTGGTGTAATTGCGTAGGTGTGGCGCCGTTATCTTGGAGATTACAGTGAGGTCCCTTGAGTAGCTGCTGTCAGTGCTGTGGAAAAAAACTTTAGTGGAGGACAGAGAAATTGAAATGGACTCAAACTTAATGAGGAGTCTCTGATGTGTACAATGACCTGACACAGCTATTAATAAGTAAGCAGGTTCATTTTACATGCACTGAAGCTTATTCTAATTATGTGGCTCAATAACTAAACACCACTAATTGTCACAGCCTGTGCAGGTTTTGGCTGGGGTAGAGTTAATTTTCCTCCCAGTGGTTGGTATGGGGCTGTGTTTTGGATTTATGCTGCAGGGTTGATAATATAGAGATGTTTTGGGTATTGCTGAGTAGTGCTTAACCAGAGCCAAGGCCTTTTCTGCTTCTCATAGGGTCACACTGGTGAGGAAGTTGGAGGCTGGGAGGTGACACAGCTGGAACAGGTGACCCAAACTAACCAGAGGGATATTCCATACTGTATGGTATCATGCTCAGTGCATAGAGTGGGGGAGAGAAGGAGGAAGGGGTTGGAAGTGATGGTATTTGTCTTCCCAAGTCACCATTACATGTAGTGGAGCCCTGCTCTCTTGGAGGTGGCTGAACTGCCTGCCTGCCCATGGGAAGCAAAACAAGGAACTAATTACTGGTTTTGCTTTGCTTGTGTGTGCGGCTTTTGCTTTCCCTGTTAAAATGTTTTTATCTCAACCCATGTGTTTCCAGTTTTTATCTTTTCTATTCTCTTCCCAGTCCCACTGGTGGGGGCAGTGAGTGAATGGCTGCGTGGGGCTTAGCTGCTGGCTGGAGTTAAACCATGACATGAGCAAATATTGACATCATGGATAATGGCACCATAATAGTCAGATATGTCTGATGAGATGGGATGTAATCCATGCAGCACCAAATGGATATAGCTACCATTCTTTTTGACTTCATTATTTTGATATTTGGTGACCCTAAGATACACTAAATGCGTGTGGGTTCAGTTCTCAATATCTCCTGCCATCAGAAAGAGGATAATGAAGGGGATGGGGGGATGGCTGGGGATGGCAAGGATGCCTGTTGTGGCAGTGGGTTGTGAGAGCATGGGGAATTAACGTGTTGGTAGAAGAATTGCCATGTTAGTGGGAGATCTTTGATGTGTTTCCTTCCTTCTGCAATCCTATGTTCAAAAATCTGGGAACAATGCTATTTATTTTGGCTGTAAGGAAGATAATACATACTGGAGTCATCTGAATACTCTATGGTTTTTTATCACTAACACCAACATCTTGAGTAGGGGAGGAATGCACCCACACAGTCTGTGGAGATTGAAGACAAAATTAACCTCTCAGACCAAAGAGGAAGGACCCTGGGCCATTTCAGTGGTTAAAGCAAACTGTGGTAGGATTTCCATAGTCATGAATGTCTAAAACACAGAAGTAAGGCCAAGTTTTATAGGGAGACAATATATTAGCTCAACTGGCATCGCTGGAAAGCAAAACAAAAAGGTTTTTCAAGCTCAAAGCTGGTCTCTGTTTCTTCCAAGTGTATCAGTTAGTCTAAACAAAAGATATCATCTCTCTCTATATATACCCTGCTTCAAGGATGTCCCTGTGCACACCTGCAACCTTACAGGACAGTGAAAACCAGAAGAACAGAGATACAATATGCCTGTCTCTCCTCCCAATGTGTGGCAGGTCCTGTCTTCATGCTGTTTGTGGATCCAAAGGGCACCAAAGAGCATCCAGCATGCTGCCATAGGTCTGGGTTTGTGCCAGATTCTCAGCTGACTTCTTAGAAAAGGGAAGCTGGTGACTTGAAAGGCCACCAGTGTGGGCTGTGATTTCTGAGTTCTCAGCTGTCTAATGGTTAATGTGAGATTCTTCACTTCCTAAATCACATAGCCATCCTCTCTGCTGGGAGGAATCTCTACCACAGTCCCCATGACTGTCCAATTAGGAGAAGTCATAGATGGTGACTGTGGTTAGCCACTCTCTTCTGCAGTGGTCTGTGAAGCCCTTCCAGGTGCTGTGACCCTCTTCATGAAGTACAACAGCTACTGGCAATGGCACTTTTGAGCTTCTGGGGCCAAAAGGTGTCAGGTCATGTTTATAAGAGGATTTGCAAAGAAGAAGCTAAGTAGGGAAATGCTTCACCTGCACATTTGTCTAGATGTCTCAGATTTCTGAAGGAACTAATGGGAACAGTCTCCAATAAAGTTAAGGGGTTCTCAAAGGAAACTCTGACTCTATTTGGGGAGTATCTTTTATATATCATCTAGAAAGCTCCGATAAAAACTTTTGACCTTAGATTTCCCACAGACAGTTTCTGGATCTCCAAATAGTTTTTCTTGAATTATGTTCTAGAGAGAATCCCACTAAAATATATAGAATTTCAGGCTAAAGAGAAGCATGGGTACTGTCAAAACAAGGATAGAATTTCCTTACAAACAGAGAAGTTAAAAGGGTCTGATCAGAGAAAAATCACGGGGCAGCTATTATACCACAGAGCTGTTCCAGCAAATAATTTGTCTCTGTATTTAGAAGTAATAATGGAACAAATATACTTACTTTGGTACTTAAAATAACCTTAGGAGATTAAAACTGAAGATTAAAATGATCGTTTTCATTTGTCAGTATTAATAGTTTTTGACCACAATGTGAGCTTCCTCTGTTAATGAGGTGCTAGCAGTTTTCATTTTTGCCTATATAGTAATTTTCTGCTCAGTTTCAATTTTAAATTTTATGTCCCAACACAGAGATGCAATCACCAGAACAGACTGTTAGTTTATATTTAAAATTCCTCCACTGTTCTGTTCCTTTTTAAATTAACATATAGCCCTATGGAAACAATTCTGTTAGGTCTGAGCGTTGTAAAAATCCTTCAGAAATGAAATTGTAGCAATGTGCCATCCTGTATCCTATTAATCTGGGAAATAATTTGTTCCCTAATAAGCTCCAGTACTGTCAGTACACAAAACCCAAAAGTTGTGCCCCTGTGAGTCTAAATGCAAACTTAAGTTTTTCTTTGTATGTTGAAAATTTTTGAAGCATCCATTTGAATACATTTAGCAAAACTTTTACTAAAGGCATTAAAAGGTTCTGGGCAGTTTTGAGATCCATACAGAAAATTGCACGAGTAGTTGAGAAGTCACCACTGCTTGCAGCTAGGTGTCAGAGGGAGCAGACCGGAATCAAGAGCTTGGAAGTGACTAATAGCCTTCAACTTTACTTGACCCCAAATATTTCCAGGCATTGGGTACAATACTTTATGGATGAACTCTAGTTTAGACCATGTGTATATATATTTCAGAATCCATTAATGACTTAAGTACATTTTGCAGTATTGCAGTATTGAGTGTAGTGTGACAGATGTGAGCCGTGAATGCCAAATCTATCCCAATTTATACTGAAGCAAAGGTTGTTGCTTATTCCTCTCATCTTGGCAAAAATTCTATGTTAGACAAATAAATGATGTAATCTGATTATCAGGATTGCACTGGCTCTTAGGAGTGATGAATATGTGGAAAAAATATCTCTTGTGTATGAGAATAAGTGCAGAATGAAAACCTAGTTGCCTTTCTATTGGAATAAATTAAAAATAGCTGCACGGATATCACAGGAGTCTCATGCCTATTATGTTAATGCAAAACAAAGATAAAATTCATTGTTTCAAACACAAAAAACCCCATTTAGCAAATACGATGAACTAAAGGGAGTTTTAAAGAAAGAAGGAACATTTTCCTTCTTTATTTAAGAAGGACAATTCTGGTTCTACCATACAGGCTTCTATGAGATTTTTCAGGGTTTATGTCTTGCTGAGACATTGCACACTTCACAGCAGGGGCTGTGAAAATGGCATAGACCTTTTGATCCATACTTAATTCTAGAATATCCATTTACTGTCTACTCTTTGCTAAAAATATCCAGAATTAATGTGGTTTACATGCACAGGTAAGGATAAGAGGTCAAGAGCTGTTAAAAGGACTGGATACATTTGTGACAAAGTATAGACATTGATAATTTGAGAGCAATCAAGACTGAATGATTTACAGACAGAAGGTGTGAACAGTAGGGTATATGGCTGTAGATGTTGGAAGCTGCTTGAGAAGGTGCCCCAGGAAAGTGCTGAAAAGATGTACCATTTTATCCCTGTGTGGACGAGGTGCCAAAATGGCATATCTGATGCATACAATTTTGGGTAGAGATGGGTAGAAAAATTGCCTATCAAGAGTTGTTCTGATGTGAAATTTAATTTTGGCCTAAACTATGCTTTTTTTCTTGTTTTCAGCATTTTCTTACAAGAGTATATCTCTGTTTACAAATCATTAGCCAAAACCTAGAACACAAAGACAAGTATCTAATCCAAACCAAAATTTCAGAGCTTTTCTCATAGAAGTTTGCATTGGAGGTTTTTGATGAGGGGAATCTACATTTTTTTTGTAGTAACAAGTGCCCATAGGAAAGAAATACAAGCAAACCATGTTTCAGCCTCCTGAAAGGTTGCAGAGCTTGGAGGCCTTTTTTCCTTTTCTCATAGAACAGAGTTGGTGTTACTAACCAAAAGTGTCAGGCCAGGATATGGGGATTTTATATGGCTGCTATAAAGGGGCTTAGTTTGAGAGCCTCGCGACTCGGCACATTCTCAAATTTAAAAGTCTGGAATCAGACCCAACTCAGACTTATTTTTGAAGCTCAAGATACAGAGGCCTTTAATGCTGTTAAATGTTCTCTGTTTGATCCCTAGAGCTTGCAAGGACATAGCTGGGCATATGGAGCTCGTGTTACCCTCATCCTCCCACAGGTTTTCAGGATCAAGGCTGCTTGGGAGGCAGAGAGGGGCTGGTTGGAGCCTTCATCTCCCAAGGTCTTGGGATTAAACTTCAAGGGAACGTTCTCTGTATCAATTAGATTGTCTTGATTAGTGCGTCTGAGTATTACTCTTAGAGGTTTTGCAAAACTTTGATTTTGCAGCACCATTTCTCTGTTGAGTGTGCAGCTGGCAGCAGCAGAGAGGACAAGACACGCTGCATTTACAATCGTAACTCACCTCTGTGTGCTGTGGTTTGAATTTAGCTACATTTCTGTGTCTTGTGGTGGTACATGGAGTGTGTTTCTGCAAATACACTTCTCTGATAGTGTGCATTCTGTGGACCTGGGCAGGAACTCAGAGCTTTATGCCTGGTTTGATGTGTTTGCAGTTCCTGCCAGCAGTCTGTGGTGAACTATGACAGTGCTGTGAATAAACCCAGCACACAGCCTATCTACTCCTATATCCATCACTTTTTGGTTTCCAATATGCTGATGGCTGCCTGGCATCATACCTAGGTGAAGGGAGTCCTCCCATAACCTGTGGCATTGAGGGTCTGTGGCAGATGAAGAAAGTCCAGCTGTAGAACTGCTTGCTGGTGTTAGCCTGCTGCTTCAGACAAGCAGCTGGTATGGTTCCAGGCAACTCCAACCTGCTTGGATTAGTAAATCATTGCTAATGATAGGCAAATGTAATAAGGATTGTTAGGCCTTGATCCCCCTAAGTTTTTACATGCCTATAGACATCCAGGCCCATTCCCATCAGTCTCCTCACCAGAACTGTTAAGGGGTAACCAAGGCTGACAAGGAATTAGCCTTCTGCTAGAAGTTAGCCATGCTGCCCAAGAGCACAGATACAAGCCTTGCTGGTGATGCCTTCTCAGACTGCCTCTGGTTTGAGGATGAATAAAGTAATCCTGCCACCTGCTGAACATCTTTCAGGGAAGCTTGGCTCTCATCTTCTGCTTATGGCTATGAGAGGGCTCAAGTGTTTTCAGGAGACACTCAGCAGCTTGTAGAATGAGGCACAGAAGAAGGCTGCCTGTCAATTTGTTCCTGTCCTCAAGGAACAGAATAGTTTAAAAACAATCAACTGTGTCTGATTTTTCTTGTTTCCATTCATAGATATAAATATATGTATGTTCAAATGATTTTATGAATCTGATTGTGAGTGGTGGATGAAAACACTCAAATGCCTGGATTTTAATACTGTTACTTCATCAGGAGAATGAAAAAAGTAATGAAGCCTGTTAAAAGGGAATATCTTGGCTGCTTATTTTGCTTCATAAATATTCATGAACGCCCCCTCTCCTTTCTTTGCCCTTTGACTGCTTCTATTAACTGGGAACCATTAGCTGTGGATGAGGCTTGAACCTCATAAAACATTTTGTGGTCATCAGACGCATTATTGGAAGAATTTGCAGACACAGATACTCTTGACATTCACATCTGTTCCATCTAATTATTCCTAAATTGAAATCGTAAGCCTGTCTTTGTGACAATGCAATATATTTCTGTGGAGTTGATTGTGTTATTAGAAGCAGTGGTTTACAACTTCAGCCAGGGAACAAGTGAGACACAGAGGAAATTTCAGGGTTTTTTTGCAGTATTCCTTGCAATATCAAAAAAAGCTTGAGAGGGAATGCATGATGTACATGCAAGCCTACATATCATGTAAAAACACATTATTTTGTATATGAATATTTCATTCACAAGGTCAGAAGGCAGTAGTAGAGTACTTACACATTGCTTAAAAAAGGAGTGAATACTCCAATAGAAAGTATTGGTAGTAGAAAGCATTGTTCTGTCAGTATTGAGCATGTGCTATGGGGAAGGTCTAGGTTTTGAAGTAGCTCCATGCTTGGAGATTCCCAGGGAGGTCTGCTAGACAGTAAAGTCTTCACTCCCTTGGTGCAGCCCAGCAGCCTTCTCAGAGGAGACTGCACAAGTGCCCAGGACTCCAAGTTCTGGGTGGCCAAGTGGTCATGAGAAGGGCAGGGACAGAGCCATAAGAATTTAGGCTATGCGGATCTTTGGTGGGAAAAGCAGTCTTTTGAATCACTAGATCTGTTTTTTTCTCTTTTCTCCTCTGTCCCACTACCCCTGCCCCCACCCCTTTCAGTGTGGGGTATTTTTATAGCTCCTTTTATTTTAAATTTTGGCATGTTTCTGTGGTCTGATAAGTAATAACCGGTGTAAAGATTGCTTTTGTGAGGTACATGTCTGTCCAAAGGGAACCAAATGAAATCAGCAGCACATTTCACAAAGGAAAAGCCAGCTATATGACTGGTAAATGATACCAAACTTTGATCAGTTCTTGACTAGAGAAGAAACTCCAAATTGGAGATGAATGTTTTATTAAATGGCACATTATTTTATTGTGGTCTCACTTTCTTTGTATCTATTCTTAGCTTCAGTCCCAGACTGTGGGATGGACCTCCAAAATGGGACATTAAGAATAGGTGGAAACTGGTGTTGTTGTTTGTTATGACAGATTGGTTTGGGGATTTAAGGATGAAGGAATAAAATGACCAGCTGCTTGCCTGAAAGGAAGATGCAGTCCCTGTCTCATTAACAAAAAATTAAAAATTTGTTTATTTATTGCAATTATTTACAGACTGCCAATTCACTGCTATGTTTTAATTTTTATTCTCTGCGCACACAGCTGCCTGCCCCACTGCAAATATGTTATAGAAAAGCTGCAAATTACAGGATGTCTAATTAGAAAGCTTTGAGGAAAAGATGACAAAGAATCATTCACCATGGAGACAGAACTTGCTTGCTGGTTTATAGCCAGCTAAACAATGCTGGAGACTCTGATAAGCTATTCCTGGGGAGAGTAGGAGTTAGCCTGTGTGAAAAACAGGGAGCTGGTATGCAGTATGTTATGGAAGAGTAAAGCCCTCTTCTCTTCTAGAGGGACCAGAGACAAGGATACATGAATGCAGTTGTAAATACACTGGCTGCATCTTAAATCTCTTTCATAAGCTGATGTAGTGCCTGATTTGGACCTCTTAATACAGCAAAACCCCCACTCTCTTTCAGTGGCTGTTGTTAAATCACAAGCAAAAAAAATCTGGGGTTTCTCTCTAGAACTGGTCATTAGAGGTGATCTGGACACTACAGGTCTGAATGTAGCTTATAAGAGTACCAGATTTATACAGTCCACAGATTAGGAGGATTTTTAACTTCAGCTGTGAAATCCAAATGTTTGTTCTTAATTTGTATTCTTTCAGCCCTGTGGAATTGGCCAGAAAAAAAGATATTTGCTTCAGGGCTATTTTTACATGTGAGATGTTTGTCACTAGCAATAAATTTGGCATGATAGGCAGCCTCTGCGTAAGGCTGTCTGGGGACAAGAAAAGCAGAAAGTGCAGCAGATGAAGACTGAGGTGCACTGTCAAGAGTGATCTGTTATTACACGTAGAGAAACTGCATGGTGCATGACTGGATCGTGAACGTAACATAAGCTTCTCTATCCATTCCACAGCTATGCTCTTCTGAAGTTTTCAGACTGTCTTTAAGAGAAGAGCTTCCAAATTCTTTCATATTCCTTGCATTTCAAGAGCTATGTAGTGAATCCTGTTCACAGCTTTGTGAGCATGCATGTTGTCGTCACCACGGGATGTCAAGCGTGACAGCGTTACACCCAACGCAGCATCACATCAGCTCTGCACACACAGTGTCAGATCCACTGCAGCACTGTGCCAGGCCACTCTGCTTTCCTCAGAGGCAAGGGAGGCAGGGGCATTTTTACTTCCAATTTGGTTGAGGCCATGTTCAAGCTAGTGACCAATCTGATCAAATAAGACCAGCCTTGATGCCAAAACGTCAACCAACCAACCAACCAAAAAATGTCAATCTTTGTTGAGAATATACCTGCATTATTGAGAGACAGAGCAAATTTGTCAGCAAATCTGATAAAGCTCATACTGTGAAAACATTTGGGGTCTAAATTTATACCTTTCTGCTCAAAGTACATGTCTGCTACTTTAGGAGTATGTTTTGATTTTCCTTTGGAAGTGATCACCAAGCTTTAACTGCGATCAGAAGTCACTGTGGGTTAGTTCAAAGGATTCCTCTGAGAACAAGATGAAATTTGGGTTCTGTTTCAGATAAGGGATTGTGGTGGATTAACACCAGCCTTAAATTAAACTCCAAATAAGCCACTCCTCTTCCCTCCACCTCCTTTGGCAAGAGAGGGACAAAGGCACAGAGTATGGGTTGAGACAACAATTTATTGAAAGACAGCAGCAATGGAATAAGAAATGCACAGTAGCAACAGCAATATTAATAACAAAAGTACGCATAAAGGGAAGCTGCTTCATCCACACCTTGATCACTTGGACCTCCTTGTGAAAATGTGAGAAAAGTGGGATATACATATTTTCCAAGAAAACTTTGCTGACATGTATCATGCAGGAAAAAACCCACATCTTCTCCTAACATACTAGGACAAAGTTTACTTTGCTTCTGGCTTTTGATGCAGAGCTGCGATTTCATCCACTCTTCATGGGAAGCAGTTGGCAGAGGTCACTAGGAACTTCTCAGCAGCATAAGCAAAATGGGATATTTTCATTCCCACAAAAGTGAACGTGAGATAATTTCTATCTGTGTACACTGATGAGTCTTCTTAAGTTTTGGAGCTTTTGTATATTCAGAAGTCAAAGTCTGCAAACGTATGTGTGAACTGTATTTGTTGAGGCTCCTACAAGTGTTCTCACAAGCAACCTTCTCTTCCTCAACCTGTATTCAGCAGTCCATACCTGGTTTCAAAGTGTGATTCACTGAGATTATGCAATTTAGAGCAGGCAGCATGGGATAAATGATCAAAGAAACTGATCTTGAAATTAAAACTCCCCAGCTGGGTTATTTGTTCATAAGGAGACTGCAGAAGGGCTGAACCTGAGCCACAGTTGCTGGTGGTAGTCTCTAGATTTGCATCTTGAGTGGGGAAGGGGAGGCCCTGCATTTGACAAGGATGCCATGTTTGACAAAGTGGCAGTATGTACATGCTGAGATGGAAGATAAAGACAAAGGGAAACTGAGGGTTTAAATATTAAAAAAAAAAAAAAGTTTTCAAGTAGAACTATAGTCTAAAATTTGTGAGGAAAAAATGGTGGATTTCTTCTGTGTGATTAGGCTGGCCCATCAACAGGGGTCCCAGATATTTGAAACTACAAATCAGTGGTGGGTGATATACAACTCTGCCAGTGCTTTTCGGTCAAGAAGTCCCTCCAGGATAAGTGGTCATACCATCAAAACGATGGCAACAGTGATCTACTGAGCTGATTAAGATATGAGCTTTCTTTTCAGCACCTCTTGCCTTCCTGAAAATCTTTCAGGTGTTGGCAAGGCCGAGCCTGTTCCAGCTGTGCGGGCAAGATGCTGCTCCCTCCTCAGGCCAAACCCAGACTCACCCTGGGAAGGGTGGACACTGTCCGAGAAGAGTCTCTAGGCTGAAATTTCTCCCTCCTCAAGCTCACAACAGATTAAAAATTTGCTGTGTTTGTCCATGTTCCTGGCTGGATGTACAGTATGCTCTAGAAGAAAAACACTTGAGCCAGTAATTAAACATGTCAGCTCTTTATCTAGGAGAGTATTATATTAAATTATGTACAGTAAATATTTTTGGAAGGTAGAATTCTAAAGAGAACTTATTGATTTATGGCAAAGGGCCAAGCTGCTGATGGGTTTGGCAGACGTGTTCAGCATCCAGGGCCAGCCTGGGGATGGTGTGCGCTCGGGAGACGCAGGGAGCCGGGCATACCGGCACAGGGGGAGGCGGCTCCGTGCTCGGCAGCTCTCCCTCCTGCTCGCAAGTACACAGACAAATTGTGAGCGCCCCCCGGCTTTCTGTACGCCTGTTGAATCGATAATGGCGATATAGGAATGCTTTATCAGCACTTCTGTCTCAGCTGTTCTTGTAAATGGCAACATTAGCAGGACTACCCAGCCATAGCAAGCGAGGGTGGCAGTGAGGTGAGGGCGGAGGAAAGTGTCAGCAATATGGATGGCCTTGCCAGTACTGTCAAGGACTGGAGGTGATAAACAGGCTGCTAGAGATGTCATTTCAGCTCCCCAGGGAGACCAGGGTCAGACATTCATCATATCTCTTTATTCTGGGGGGAAATTCTTTATGTGAGACAATACATGGTGTACTTCTGTATGTTGCCTTCTGTGAAGACTGATATGTGGTCTTGGCTTTTTGATGTGTTTGGGCCCTCAGTGCTCCTCAGAAATGCTCTGCATCTCTGTGTACAGTCAGATGTGCCTTTGTCGTTTACAATGTAAATAGGAAGTGATCTCAAGGAAGTTGAGTTATGCTATACTAGCAGAGAATGGCTTAGGTAACCTGAAGATATTTCTTATTTGTAATGCCTTTCTTTGAATCCCTGGGGATTATTTGCACGTGCATGTTTTAGCAAAGGGGGCAGGACCCTTGCATGGCTTTGCAGGAATTTAATGTTCCATCTGCTTGTGGCTGTGGCTCACACAGCATGATGCTAACTCACAGCTATGGGATCACAACAGTGTTCTACAGGTGTATGCGTGGGGGAATAGGCAGGAGTGAACATGTATTACTGACTAAACATGGTGAGCATTTGCCATCATTATTTACTGCTTGTTAAAGTAAGGTGTATGTTTCAGAAGTGGGAATGCATGTTAGATATGCCCACATCTGTGCTTGTAGATGTCTGAGTTATAGATAAAAATTTGTGTGCAAAATTTGCATATTTACACTATGCTTTGCATGTCTTCGTCATTTCTTGTTTTTCAAATATAAGAATATTGTGGATTTATTGAAGAAATTATGTGTATGGGTGTATTTTTATTGTAAAACATAGAAAAATATAAGTGTAGTTTCCTGCAGTCATTTTTTTTTTCTGCTGGGAAGCTGTTAATGTTTGTGATAGTTCCTCAAAGGAAGAGAAAGATTTGGAGTATGCAGGGTATGGCATTATGTTCTCTGCAGGGAGCCATCAGTTCATTAGTTAAAGATGGCTCTTAATTTTGCAGTATAAGGTCATTCCACGTGTAAGGGATCAAAGCCCATTTCACTCATAAAAATTTTAATTTAAGGTGCCCAGTGCCTATCCTTAGTTGGAAAAGAGCTATCACTGGATCTTTCTGTGGCTATCATAAGGAAGAAAAAAATAACCAGGACAGGCAAAGTGTTTTATATACTTTTGTGGTTATCGTGTGCCTCCAAGGGTGTTCTTCACATGAAATGCTAAGATTTGTTGCAGATCTTGCTGGTTTTTGAAATATTTTTTAGTTTTGCCATAACTAAGGTGAAGTTTCACAAAGACAATGCTTTTGGAGAGTTTGTTAGTTGCCTGCTTGTGGTTGAAAAGAAAACAATAGCAAACTAATCTTGAAAGGTAATGAATGCAAATTTATAGCATGTTTCAATTACACAAATAAATGATAGCTGACTAAGCAATCAGTCCAAAGTTTGGATGCCCAAATACCAGTCTGCAGCAGTAGGGAAACATGCATGAAAATTCTGCAGTTTGGAGCATAGCAGGAAATTTTCATCTCATGAAGTTTGAGCTGTTGCCTTGCAGAGCATGTCCTGTTCTTCCATCTCACAGCATAATAGTGTATGGCTTAACAAGCATCTTTTTCCAAAATAATTGCTGAAATCCTTTCTGCAGTTTGATTGAACGTTCTTGGATGCTGCCAAACAACCCAGATAAGATTTGCATTTCCACTCTTCCACAGCACAGTAGGCGAATGAATCTTGAGGTTGTATTTAATCTGCTGACTTCACTGGAGTCATGCCAGGTTAGGTCAGCTGTGAAAATTTGGCCCCAGGTCACTAATGAGAGCTGTGTCTCTGGAGCTCCAACCTTGCAGTGGTCTTCTGGACACTGCTGGCACTTCTCTAATGAAAAAAAGAGAAAAAAATTGGTTATGATGCAGTTAAACTCTCTTTAATTTGAAAGTGATTATAATCAGTGGAGAAAATCCTGTTAATTAGGCAATTATGTACTCCACTTCTCTTCCAGTCCCTTTCTTCACTCTCCACCTTGTTTTCTACTTTGAAAATCAGAAGAACAGACATATTATTCTTGGCTTTTAGTTCTGAATTCATCTCCTGGGTCAACCTCATTCCAGTCAGTGCACCTCTCCCTTCAACAGCAGGATGATTTAAAACCTCCACCACACCACAGTGGTTATTTAAAAATAAAAGGTGACAGTGTGTGTTTGCATGCATTCATGTCTTTCAGTACACCCTCTCAGAACATCTCAAGTGTCTCTTACAATAAAAACCTCCCAAGGTAAATTGACATTTGTTTCCATCGTAGCTTGAGGATGCCTATGAGTGAAAGCTTTACTGACCAAACATCCAAGGCTTTGCTGTTCTGGAGGTTATTAACTGGTGTGCTGGATGTCAGTCCAAATCCACAGATGTGAAAGAGTGTACCTCAGTGTAGCTGTGTATGGAAGGAATAAGGTCCTGTCAGCTCATCACAGTCCTTCTTATCCTTTGTGTTCCCTTTCATCCCACCTTGGTTTTGTTTGATATTGGTTATCTTGAGGAAACAAAGCTATGTTTTACTCTCTCTGGAATCACCACAGTGCTTTCCCAAACCTGAAATTCTATGCTAGCTCTGGGGTTGCCTGTCTTTAAGGCTGTAAATGTGACCTTAGGGCTTCATGCAGTGTTAACCTCTGGGCTAAGGACATATTGGCTTTTTTAAAACTTTTCCAAAATATTCTCACAGCCTCTGCCATGAGGGTTGCTTGTGAAACAGAGACCAGATGGGTAATCAGAATTAGTAGTTATGCTTTTTAGGCCATCAGGGGAGTACTGAAGGGGAGATGGAAGTTTATCATCAACATAAATAAGTGCAGGGTTGGGAAGAGGGTAGGGAAGGGCGTAGGGGAGTCTGTAACAGCTCAGCATTAAGGCTGTCAACCCTTCCCCATGCCAGAAGTGGAATGACGCATGGAGGTGGAACAGGAGTGGGTCGAGTGAGTGGAGATGGAAAGAAAGCAAGGGGGAGGCAGGTGGAAACTGAGGAAGACTACATGGGACCTGTGGAAGTAGAGTAGGAGTGGTTGTGACATGTGAAAACAAGTTTGGGAGTGGATGGAATGAGTGGGAGTAGAGCAAGAGTGGGAAGGGCCCATAGCCACCTAAAGACCACATTTGTACTTCTGAGAGTTTTCTTCCCTTTCTGGTGTTGCAGAGTAGTGTCCTCTCTGAGGCACATCTAAAGGTAATGAGAGGATGGAAAGAGGCAGCTGGTGGCACCTCTCAGCCTGGAGAGAGGACAGAAGACATTTCAGAAGCATTTAAATGCTTTGCTCTCCAGCAAGGAGCCAGACCCCAGGATACTGTCAGATACCAGGTGCTTGGCAGCAGAGCCTCACACAGCATCATGTGTGGTAACAGTGTTAAAAATGTTTGTCTCAGTTTTTAGTCTCCCGCTGCCCAGGGGTGGTTCCCCATTAGGCAGATGGGTGACACTTTGTTGGCCTGAAGTGCTCCTGACTCCCAGCAGCAACACCAGCTCCTCCTGCCCACCCCTGCAATGGAAGCAAGGATTGAGGTGGGACAGCTACCAGCTTGGCCTTGGATCCAAGGCCGACATAGACATACCTGCTGATGCTAGCCTTGACTAAAATTTGCAATAGGCTGTGGTAGGGATTGAGAGGGCTGGTGAGTTTATAAAGTACAAAGTGAGAAGGAAGGGGCGGAGAAGCAAGTTTAGCCACCCTCCTCTCTTCCAGGGCTCTTTCAGATTAAGCAAAATGTTGAACACCACTCGGCACAGGGTGGTATGTTTTGCGTGTAGGACTAATGTTCCCTTGTTTCTATTTCTATTAATGAGTACCCTGTAGTAAAAGATGTGTTCAGAAAATACTGAGCCATTTAACAATCTTTGTCTCTGTAGCTTTACACAAAGCTTCTTGTCAAACCCAAAGAAATCAGAAAAATAATTGTGAGAATTTTTAGCTCCAGATAAAATATTCAGTGAAAATGGTTTGTTTCTTTCTGCAAACTGATTTTGACTAATGCTTTCTTTCTAAGTATTGTCCAAGTAGTGTGGGACTTTTTGCTCAGTGAAGGTCTCTGCTCTCCACTGCACATCTGACTTGTCCATGGAGTAGGTTTTCTGTGGTGCTTTTGCTCTTCAACCAGGTATCTGAAATATTTTAAGTAGAAGAAATACAGAGAGAGTGTAGAGAGTAACAAATTTCCCTTGTCAATTTAGGTGATGTCAGTTGAGCTTCCTGGGTTTTCAAACAAGATATTTAAGGAACAAGGCAACAAAAAACAATGCAGCAATTATTAAAATTGCTTAGCGGTGCAGCCCCTGCTTTTATTCATCAATCCAGTGTGGGGGCTGCTCAAGCAGCCCTCCCTCCCACAGCATGTCTCATGACATGTGTGTCCAACCATCTGGGCTGGAGGCCTCTATCCCAGCCTGGCTTTCTGTTGGCATGTCTGTGTCCCGAGCTTCCCGACCCACATGCAATATGGCTGATCAGGCTGTCTGATTGAGAGACGGCTGAAAAGAAAACACATTTCTTTCTGCTGTTTTCTGAGGAAAAACAAGTGTGACAGGTTAGCCCACACCCCAGTGCACAAAAGAGAAAAAAACAATCATAAAGAGGCTGGCAGTGGAAAGGAAGGAAGACAGCACATTTTCTTGCTTCCCTGAAAGCTGGGCTGCTTTTGACCCCTGGTTGAATTCATCTGTGTTGGAGCCGGCAGAAGGATGCCTCTGCTGGGCTGCTGTTGTCATGGAGACCAGCAGAGACAAGAGAGGCAAAAGACTGCCAGAGACGACTTCTGAATTAAAACTGGGGTGTTCCTGCTCTTCATGCTCCCAAGTCCCAGTTCTCACTGGTTTCTGCTCTTCATGGGCTGTGGGTGTAGTAGCTTTGATGGAAGGGGGGAAAAGCAGCTCTTTACTTATCTCACAGAATGGTTATTTTCACACCTTTCACAACTCAACAAAACAAATACAGCACTTTTTTTTTTTTTGTCTCACACTTGGTAAAAAAAAAAAAAGAAGAAAAAAAAATAAAAATAATGAAAAGACTATGTAAAATTGCTCTTCCCACCCCCAAAACTCTCCTCTCCAATGGAGACTAAAAGGGAAATATCATCATTTTAATTTGAACTATCATTTTCAGCTCCAGTGGGTGGGTGGAGGTGGGTGAGAACTGAATTTCTAATTTCTCCCCATCAAAAACGAGTATGTGGATCAGGAACTGACAATGTCTGCTACCTGTGTCTTCTTGTCGGATGTGTTTGGGGAAAGAGGAGGGAGGGAGGCGGAACAGGTTCATCCTTTTCTCTACATTTCCAACTAGAAATTTTCTAAATGTGTTCAGTTTGTCTCAGATTTTTTTTTTTTTTTTTTTTTAACCACATGTATTTTTCGTGTATACTTCTATTTTGTGCCGTCAGGGTTAGGAGGAACTAGGAGTTGCAAAAACAACACAAAAAAGGGCGAAGTGACTTTTCAGTGTTCCGTAAATAAGTTTGGTTTTTATTTTTCCATTTAGGCTTCTCTACTGTTAGACCTTTCTATGTTTACCCTTTTGCCACAGAATACTCCAGGTTTGCTCTTGGTGCTTGAATGCCACAGATGGGTGTAGAAACCTGGTTACTGACTTCTGGCCAGGGTCCCTGCAAATACCACACTCTGCCATCATTTCTTCAGCATGCAGCAACCCACAGAAAAGGACTTCTAGCCTCAGCCTTCAGCCCTCCTGAAGCTGCACTTTGCTGACAGCCAGGCCCAGGCTCCACACCCTCCTTCAACCAAAAGCTACTTCCAAACCTGCTTCACCTGTTTTGCTCTCCACAGCTGCACATCTGTGAGAGAGTATTTCAGTAGCTCATTGGTAATACACAGCATGAATGATGCATTAGTACATACTGTTTAAATCATTCTGTAGGCCCTAGTGCTAAAAGATGAAGGAGAAAAGAAAATTGCTGTACACAACAGTGAAATATAGAAGATCAGAAAAAGAAGTCTTCAAAGTTTAGCTCTTTTTACCATTCTGTCAAATGACTCTATTTTCCTCTTTCACCGGTTTTGATGGGACTAGCTCCAGCCCTAACAAAATCTGGGCTGAGGAAAGATTTCCTTGATCTGTTTGAAATCTTCATTTGTGCATTCCCATTCTGCCTTTTCCTACCCATTGCTGGGAATCCCAGTCCCAGCCTTCTCTCAGAAGCTTTCTGTGGCAGTTGGTGGTGGGGAAATAATCCGGACTAGTGACATTTGGTGTCTAATCCTCCCCAAGGCCTTCCTCTGAGCTTCACTGTCCGCTAGCAGTGGAGAACATTTGTTATCTCCCAGGCTTGGGACCCAAGCAGGAAATAAGTAATTTTTAAGAGACAGACGTGAATTTGTTTTTAACATCTGTTCTTGTTTTAATGAGGAGAATTAGAAGGAAGGACGACTGGTTTGAGATGGAATTAGCTTTACCTTGTCTCCAGCAGGAGATCCCATTACAAGTCCTCTCCAAAGACTTGGATGAGTCCTAAGTAAAAGGAAATTATTGATACATCAATAAAATTCCAAAGAGCAGTTAAATACGAATCCTCTTGACACCCCAATGTCCTGCCTCTCCTTCTGCTTAGGTTAGTCAATAATTCCTCCTGACTGAAATGAGCAGTTTTCTTCTCTGGTGAATCACAGATATAATTTTTCCACCTTGACTCACTCACTTCTTTGAAATGCAGGTCTTTCTCTGGATTCTTCACAGAGGTTCTTCTATAACTGTTTCTATGTAATAAAGACTGACCGAGGAGCGAGATTGATGTCTGATGTGAAAATACAATCGCTGGCCTTCGATGATCTATTAAATCAGCCTCTGATGTCTTCTGATCTGCCTCTTGCTGGAAAGAGCCCTTGCAGCAGTGGAATTGCTTGCTGCCTCCATTAGTTTGTAAATAACCTGTACATTTGGAGGTCAGTTTGGCATGATGGTCTCTGGCTCAGCAGGTGTCCTGCACCATTGAACCCGTTTGATTTTTGATTTTTGAAGGCTCTAAGTCAGAAAGAATAATTGATAGAAGACTTAAAAAAAAATTCTCTCCACTTTTTTGTCCTTCCAAATGGGAAGTGTGGCAGTGAAATAACAAGTCCCTGCTCTATCCTTGCACCTTCACTTGCCTTTTTTGCTGTTTTTCTTGTTAATTTCTTTTCTCTAGAATGAGGTTTGTTTGTTTGTTTGTTTGTTTTTTAATGTAAAAAACTGTCATCCTAAGATAGGCTACTGAGTTTTACTCATAACTGTGAGATAAATGCCTTTGTGTGGCAGCTATGGAGCAGTTACCTTTCCAGTGCTGATGAGCTTGACAGAAAGCCACATGTTATTCTGTGCTGACTTTTCCCGTTTCCACAAGATAAATTCCTCCTTCAGTGTCATGTTTATGCCAGTCTTCTGCTTTTAAGAGAAGTTTGGACTTAGCTTTGTAGTTGATGGGTGTCATTTGGGGTCTGTCAACATGCATGGAGCAGTTTAGGAAGGCGCCCATTTTACCCTGTGAGTTCAGTGGCTGAGAGAGCCTTGCCTTGCCTCTGTTGCCACATGATGCAGAGCAAACACGTAGGAAGATGTTTCCTGGCTTGCTGGTCATCCATGGTTTGGATGTAAGGGCAGCCTGAACCCAGAACTGTTATTAAGTGAGGCACGATGTGTGTGTGTGTTGGCTGCATCACCTCCACCAGGAGTGCAGCCACTTGGGTCTCTGAGGTATTCTTGTGCTTGGGGATAGTGGGGAAGAGAGCAGCATCAGGAGAGTTATTCTGCATAGAAAAGCTGTGGATCCAACTGGTTTTAGAAGCTTCAGACCCACTGGGGCTCTACATGCAGCCAACACTTGGGGAGGCATGAAGGGTCTTTCTCTGACATAACCCAACCCATCTTGCATTACTTCTAATGGTAGAACGTGGACTGTAGTTCAGTTTCCATGGGGGTTCATAGACATTGAGTGCCCTTGTCACCAGTTAGAGATGAAGGGCTTTTCTTCTATGGCAAGTACATCATGACTGTATTTAGCTCTCATTAAACTAGCACAGGTACAGGGGTGATAACACTGATATGCTACCAGGTGGTAGACAGATGAAAGGCCCTATTACAATGTATTGATGGGAGTTTTTTGGCTGAGAATTAAATTCTCAAACATATTGAGTTTAGTTAAAATGTGAATTCAGGTCAGAGGCCAGTGTCCTGACTCACAGGGCCATGTCTTTTCTGTAAATAGCTGTTGATGAAAATTCCACACTAAAATCTGTCTTTAAAGAAATATAGTTCTCAACTTGTATTGATGCATTTAACTTGTCAAGTAAATAGGTTTCATTGAATGAAAAATATTTAGAGGCTGTTTTTAGTGGCTGTGTTGTGCCATGAGAAGTAACTTACTTTCTGTTTCTGATGTCTCCTGAAAAACTACTGGAAATATGGAAATCCCCATGATATTAATCCTGAAGATCTGAAAATGGCTGTACTGCCAAAGGAAAATGGTAAACTTTTAGGATTCTCCATGTGGTTCAAATAGTCCTTTGCCTATAGAGTATCGGGTTTATTTAGTTTTTCTGAACAAAACATTGATAAGATGAATTTTAAAGTATGCATTATGGATTTGCATCAGTGCATATAGGACAGAATTTGCTCTTCTATTTCTCCCACCCTCCTGATTTCACTGGGTTGCCAATTAGTGCTAATTATAAGGGGCTGACTCACCGCTCCCTTACGGCTCAGGTTTGTGCCACTGTGGCTGCCATTGGAATGAATCAGTCTGTGTGGCTGCATCAGCCTTGCCCTTTTCCTCCTGCCTCCTACCCAGTTCTTTTTTCTTCATTCTTCGATGCCATATGCCTTTCTTCACTTCTACCTGAGTCACCTGCCACATTCAGCTCTCTACCCGTGGTCTTCTCTGTTTGCCTTCTTTTTGCAAATCCCTTTTCCCTGTTAGTGCTGCCCACCACACTTTGCAGGAATTCAGCCTTTTGCTGCTTCATCTGAGCTGCAGTTGTTTGTTATTATTTTTGTAAGGCTATCATAAGGATCATTTTTCAGGCTCTAGGAGACAGCTGTGCAGGTGATAGGATGGAAATTACCCAGCTTGGGTCAGTCCCTACTGAACCCCCATCACAGGGCAAAACAGAGAAGTCTCACAGTGGGGAGTTGAAAACTTTTCTTATTTCACCATCAGTCTTTCAGCATATTTTCAAAGAACCTTGCCTTGCATAGCATCCTCTCATGTTTCCTTTTGATATTCTCACTTCCCGCCTCATATTTTATTCTACCTTCATATCAAGGCTGTGTGTGGTGTCAGCTCATTCTGAGCTGTCATCACAGTAGCTGGAGAGCTGACACCACAGGCCAGTATTTGCTGGTTTGATTGTGGATTTTAGGCCACAGAGGTATTTTAACAGTATTAGGTAGTAGGCCTGCTGCTATTCAGAGCTGTAGAACCTTAAGGAAGCTTCTCAGGTGGGTTTAGGAGTCTTCAGGATGGCAGAAGGAAGGGACAGGACATACTGCCTCTCTGCCTTGGCTCTTTTTGGGGGCTGGTTCTTACAGTTGCAAGATGAGCATGCAAAGCGAAGCTGCTCATGGTTTCTTTGGCACAGTCAAAACAGGAAAACATTTTATTTCAGTTATATAAACACAAGGCAAGAGGAGAGCACAGAAAGCAGCATGAAAGTGACTTTGTATCACCTGCCTATCACCACAGAAAGCACCCAGTGTTATATCCTCATCCAGGCACTCCAATTAGAGTGGAAATGGCATTCAGCCTCTTGTAATACAAATCCTTTTGTGGCCCACTTCAGCTGGACTATCACAGGACTTGTTATTTGTCTTGGACAAGGTGTAATTCATAACATCAACCCCTTCTCAGCTACTGCACTACAGGTTTTTTCAGTCTCCTTCACAACTGCAAACCATATTTTAATATAAAAAGAGTTGCTTGTGCACTTCTTCCAATCTGCCATCTTGTACTAATGCACCCAGATGTTGAAAAACACATTATTTCCCTGTGACAGCAGTGGCAACTGCCTACTGAGGAAAAAAGTAATTTTAAGAGGGCATTTAACGTATTTTTAGGTGGGGATTTATGATCAGGCAGCTTTTTGCAAACAGCTGATGCTCAGCAAGACACACGTGGTTTGTGGCACGTCTCTGGAGAGCCTGTGTGCTGGAGTTTGCCACCCTGCAGAGCAGTGTCACAGCTGGAATTCAGTGGTTTGGGGAGAGTCACTGAAAAGCCAGAAACAGAAGCAGTACTCACTCCAGCACTGAAAAGTGGAGCAAAGGGAGTCCCCAGGCCAGAGTCAGAAATGCTATGACTGCTATTCTTAACCACTTAAACTCAGTAAGATCCAAGGACCAGACTTCAAGAGAAATCCCTGCACTGAAGGGTCTGATTCTCTTTTGTGTTGGTCTGGCCTGAAAAAGAATGAGCTGTTTTGAGGTGGATGCAGCTGAAATAGTTATGAGCACTGAAACCTTGCTCTTCTAATTGCACTGCTGTATCAATGCTGATTGTATATTGAAAACTCCCTGATACTTCATTTAATGAAAATTACAGGTATGGAAAAGCACAGACTGTACTAGTTTCCACCCTCAAAAGCAAACCTCCTACAGAACTAGCTCGGGTGCTTTGACCAAGCTTGTTGGTCTGTCCTGCCCAGTACCTGTTACTCAGGGATGAGCCAGTACTTGGAGCTGCACAGACCCAGGAAAACAGGAAGGTGCTTAGTGGATATCCCACCTCTGGCCAGGACTTCCCAGGCTGGAATAGTGGCCTAGAAAGGGCATAGTGTGTCTTGGGAAGGCAGTTAAGACTGGTATCATCCAGCAGAGTGAACTTCTGTGCTTAAACATTTTTTGCCTGCTCCACCAGTAGACACATGTTCTGCATGGAAAAGAAGGGACCTCTACACAACTGACAGGGCAGCAGAAACCTTGTTTTGAGCTGAGTACTCAACAAATGGATTCTGAGCACACACAGATTCTTGGTCTGAAAGCAGGACCGTGTGTTTGAGTCATGGTTACCCCTCCTGCCTGGATCTATATCGAGTTAGAGCTAACTCACATTTCTGCACTGTTGTCTGGTTCATTCACAGACCACGTAGACTACTTGCAGGTAATCAAAGGGGGCCAGAAAGAGGAGAGGCTGGAACTCCTGCCCCAGTTGTTGGTCAGGGCATTTCCATAGCTTTGGTTCCTTCTGTAAGCAGGAAACATGGGGTACCAGGGATCCTTACTTTCATGCATGAAGGTGAGGGAATTCCTATTCTTTGCAAAAAATTGACAGTATGTGTAGGCATAATATATGGCTATTCAGCAACTGAAAAATTGCTGATTTATAACTTACTCTCTTGTAGTTGTGTATAAGAATAATTTCAGTTTGTATTTTATGCAGTTTACAACCACTTATATACTGTCTTTTTCCCTGAGCAAGTCACTGTAACTAACCAGATTATCATTTTATGATTAAAGGTATTTACATAACTAGAAAACCAAGGTAGCTGTAAATGTGTTGATGTTTTATGAGAGCCAGGACATGCTGGATCTTTTCAGTATTATCTAAAGCAAATCACGGATGTGGTCTTTGGAGTTTGGTTCATCCTAATAAGATACAGCAGGATGACTTCAATGAGACTTTTGAGAGCAATTTCACAATCAGAGGCTTCAATCTCTGAAGACCTAAACCGAAATGATAAAAGCAATTGCTTTAATGCCCCCACAGGGTGTGATGCTGTTATGCTAATTTGCACCACAATGCCTAAGACCCTGCTTTAATAGCAATAATGTCTTTGTTAGACCAGTGGCTTAGTAGCAGCCTTTTAAGATATAGTGGATGAATGAGGGGTTTGGGAGCAAGTCAAGCAGATTAGGTTGGTCAGCGTATCCTGGAATGGTTACCACTTCTCTTTGCGCTCACAACTGCCGAGGTGGGGGAACTTGAAAGAGGAGAAATAGTCAAAATAGAAAATTGAGTGCTACTTAGTCAAAATAGAAAATTGAGTGCTGCTTACATCCTCTATAAACTCCTTTTGTCATCCTGTCAGTGACAGAAGACTGATTTATTCCTTCATCTGTTTAACTCCAGGCAATATAATCATCACCGTAGTCATGATGTGTCAATGCCATCTTTATTTTTCATCATTTGCAGCAAGGAGACCATTGTCCCTGACACCAACATCTTTCTGTTTTTCTCCTGCATCTCCCAACAGAAGTTCAGAAGGAAAAACCTGGTCTCTGGGAGCCAGAGGAATTTGGGCTAGAGATCACAGAGATTATTTCGCTCTAGGAGCACTGAGTCCCAGTGGCAATCACAGCAGAGATTATGGTGACACTGGTGAAAACAGAGGCACTTTTTACTTTGTTGAGACTGGTATAGCTTTTCTGGAATCAAATGGGAACGCTAACAAACTGGCTTTTTTGGTGTCCTCTTAATTTTCTTCTATTGCACACTCCACAATGCATGGGTAGATGTACCCACTTTTCCCACTACCCAACCTCTCCAACTACTTCTGTAGAAGACAGGCCAGCAAGTTTTTGCAACCAAATAACTAGGATAAAGTGAAGTTGCTGGCTTGTAGGTACTTCCACCCCATATTTTAGGCACAAGGGACGTAATCAAAAGGGAGGACTATGGTCCATAGCTACCAAGCACTTCATGCTATCTGGAATAGCCAGGGTTATGATAAAGCCATAGACATATTTGGAGAAATTCATGACAAATTTCTCAGCTGTGCATGTGCTGTGCATGCCTCTGGAGCCTGGGTGTCCCTTAATACTCCCTTATTACATCAGGAGCTAGTTTTGGCCTCTTTGATGGAGATGTCTGGACCAGGTCTTTAAAACACAGAAAGGCATGGAGCACTGCAGTGTGGATGTTTTTTATTTAGATTTTTGGAAGTAATTTCTTTTACTTCTGATTTGCTTCTTTTTTAATGATCACTTGAAATATTCTGCCCTAATTGATCTCAGTTCCTTTGCAAATAGACAGATGCTAGCAAGACTACAGTGCAAATTGCACTGCATGGCATTTCTGCTGGCACTTTGAGCACTACAGCCATCCACTGAATGGCATGGGCAGGGAGAGAGCCCATAAACTTTGGTGTTGGCATTGCCAGTCGAGAGTGCAAGCACACTGGCAATGCAAAGGTTATAGTGCTGACATCTGAGAGTCACTGGAAAAAGGCCTGAATCACATCTCTGCTGGCCAGGCAGGATTGCCTTGTGTGGAGGCAGAACCTGGCACACTCCCACCTGTTCTGCCAGATGTTTGCATGGCTTGTTCTGCCCTGGGGGTTCTGCAGTCAGCCTAGGCTGTCTGCTCCCCGCTGGAAACAGTTTCCTAAGGTCCAACCTGTGTCTTGCTCAGTACAATCAATTTAAACTTGTTTCTTGACCTGTTCCCTGTGAGCAAGGAGAACTGCTTATTGCTTGCTTTTCCACAATTTCCTTTCATACATCTCGAGACTGCTGTACTTTTCAGCTTCCTGTAGACTAAACACCCTGGATTCCCCTCAAACTCTGACCCTCTTGGTCAGGTTTTCAGATGTTTGATCACCACTGCTGCTTTCCTGAGTTACCTCAGTCTGTGCATATGCTGGACTTCTATATCTAAGGCTGTTAGCACAGCTTTTTAACAGCATTATCTCATTTGAAATAAAAGATGTGAGGAAAGCAACAGCCTGACCCACAGCATCTGTCTGCTTCTGTTGAAGGTGTGAGGGTCATTACTGTCATTAATGAATATTGGTTTTAACCCAGATTGCATCAGTCCCTCCTTGCTCACAGTGCTAATCATCAGAAGAGGAGATAAACAAGGTCTCAGGTGAATAAGCTTCTTGGGTCTGTTCATATGGACTCCTGGGAGATGATGATTTACCTTCTGTATGATATTGAGAACTGGGATCTATGAAAGATGAAATGACGTTAACAACAAAAGGATGCATTTGGAATTGCATAGTTGCCTCTTCCTATATAAGTGCATTTGGGAATATTGAGCCAGGTGGTTAGAAGTAAAGAAAGGAAATATTAGTAGTAGAGAGCTAGGTCTATAAAACTAAATAGTTTATAAAGGGTGGTGAAGGCTTCAAAACCAGAACCCAAAATAAAACAGTGGGGATTTGGACCTTAACTAGGCTGTTGGCTTTTTTCATTTGTCTCCTTGGCAAATGTTTCCTGTTATTTGAGGTTGTGACTCCATAGCTTAATGCAAACAGCAGTGTTAATAAAAGGTGCTCAAATGTTTCTTTGCAGAGAATAAGCCTTTGCTGGAATTTGTCTGAGTGTGACCTGTGCCTGGCTGTCCCTTGTCAGCCATATGGTACTGTTAGGAAGTGGTGTTATTTTGGAACTACCTAGGGAAATGCTACATGAAAGCTACATGATTTAGGACAAGAGAATAGTGTTAGGGTAAAAGCTGGAGTAGGAATTCACTTAGAATTCAGGCTGCTTTAACAAAATGTTGCTTTCATACAGAAAGCTGGGAGCAGGGAGCAAGACTTTGACTTATGGAGAGAGAAATAGAGGAGGAAATGAGCGTCTGTTGTATTTCAAATGCAACCTTCTGTTTTGCACTCAGAGGATTTTACAGGAATGGGGCCCACACGACACACAATAGTCACTGATGAGGAGAAAAGGAGAAATTGAAAGGAAGACAGAAAAGAAGAAAGACTTGTTTTCCATTGAGGAAAGTGGGAATGATAAACTTACCTTCTCAGAGAGGGATTCAGACTGTGAAACAGTTCATTTGCAGGACAGATTTTATTCCTTACATGCATGGATGATTTGTGCCCCCTCATTAACCTGCTCCACATGTTCCAGTTGGCCATATGTGTAGTGTTGGTGATAATGGTTGCATCCCAGGAAGCTGTAGGTTGTTTGGGAGGGGTACTCTGTGCTCATACATGAAGTTTTTTACAGATCAGGAAGGTCCTCCTTATCTGGTGTAAGCTCAGTGCTTTTTCTCGTGGGTTCAGCTCTGGTTTGTGAGGAGGTAGGAGCTGGCAACATCCAGTTCAAAAGGCACAATGGCAGTGAGCTCTGCTGTAGTGCTCACATTATTGCTCTGACAAGTTTGCTCACATTATCTGCTGGTCTTGGAGCAAACAGAAGTGGCTTAGAAGCAGAATCCCTTGGGTGAGCATGGATAGATTCAATCTGATCAATTTTTATGTGTGGAAGTGCTAGCAGATCAATGCAGAGTACCTGAGGCCAAGCTCCTCCGTCGTGGGAAGTCTGAAGGACCTCTGGTTTCCTGAGCATGCATGCCCATGTGTTGTCACTGTCTCCCCTGACCTTCACCTTCCAAGAAAAACTTTTGCTCTCATCATGATAGAAGTAGGGGCAAAACATTATTCTAATTTTGTTTCTATTTTCTTTATCTCTTTCCCCCCTTCTCTTCCCCAGGGTTAAAAAGAAGAGAATAGAAGACATCTAAGAGACGACTACTGATTTGTGTAGGGTATTTTTTCAAAAAATCCTTCCCTGTTTCCTGGCTTGATTATTTATTACTCAGGGGGGTGTTTTACATTACTTAACAGATATGCCTTCAAGAGAGCTCATAGAGGCCTTACTCAGTTTGTTTAACCTTGAAATAAATTGAAGTGACTCCCCCCAAATTATTTTTGAAACAGAACAATATTTTAAAATAAAATGTTTACTAGCTCCTTTTCTCTGGTACTTTCTTTGTCCTCTGTAGTTTATCAATTCTTGGTACCATCTCTTCTTTCCTGACTTTTTGTAGGCATGTGAGAGAGGCCAAACTACCCAGTGGTTTTGTTTTCATTTGAAGGCCTCTATAAAATTGAATGTTACAATATATGGGGTTGTGCTTGTGGAACTGTTTATGACCTACTTTATGGACATTAACAGCATCCATTCCTCTTGCTCCCTTTAGATAGGTGTTGAAATTAAACTGCCTCCAAAGGGTTCTCTATTTTTGAAGCTTTTAAAGGGACAGCTTATTTACTTTTTGCATTTGCCTAATTTTTGTTTTGCTGTTTCTTTCCCTTCACGTTTGGGTGGTTTAAGCCGTTTGCTCTATTCCTCCAGGTGTCCAGCTTTCAGTCACGTCCAGGGGGAAGTGGAACAGAGGGGGGACAGCAGGATAAGTCAGAGGAGAATGCATGATTCTTGTTTTGTTTGTACAGCAAGGTATTGTCTGTGAAAAGTCAGTAGCCTGGGAATGTACTCACTGGGAATGATGTGCAAGCGCCTCACTGCATGAGAGCTCCTATCACCCTGCTCAGTGGTCACTCTTCATGCCAAACAAAAGCTCTCTGGGTCCCAGCTATGCTAGAGATGGCTCTGTAATGACTTTTTAAGGATGTGCAATGAATGTGAGTGAAATCTGCTTAACTCCTTAGCACCTGGGAATGTCCCTAATCCTGTTGCCGTCTGCTGTCTTTTGAGCTGGTTTGCATCATGTGACTCTAGAAGTGTTGCTGTTGTTCTTGCTGCTGTTAGGGGTAGGAAATCATCCCTAATTTATTTCAATCAAAACAGGAGGCAATACCTTCAAAATTCTTTAAAAATGTACTCCATTTTCTCTTCAGGTCCCTAATTAGCTATGAGTGACTCCAGTGGTTTTTACTAGGTTTTTCTTTCCTCAAATATCTCTGCAGGAGTGCTTGCAGATTTTTATTTAAAAATGGGAAGGGTTTTTTTTTCTGAATTCTGAGTTTAGATGAGTATGCTTAGATGTTGAAACACTGGGCTAAGAGTAAGACAGTTGGATCTTGCTCCAGACTTTGCTCATGTTTTGTTCTTAAATGCATTGTTTGCTCTTTTTACAGACACAGCTCAACGCTGCAGTATGTAACAGGAATTTAGCTGCATTGATTACTCACTTATACCGTAGCCAGGTTTAGTGCCACCTTGTAATTTTCTGATCTGCCAGCTAGGGATAAGAGTACTTGCCTGTTAATGGAGAAATGCTGCAATTTATCAGCCCAAGAATTAGAAATCAGAAGCCAGCCATGCAATAAGAGAATTTACTTAAGAAGCAAGACTTTTTTTCCCCCTCAAGTGGAAACTTTTTCAATTACATTCAGATTTCTGAATCATAATGCTTGGGTTTTGCCAGCTGCTGCCCAATTATATAGCTATGGATCTTGCACATCATTTGACTTCTGAGAGTTAGGGCTTCACATAAAATAGAGTAGAACAAGTAAAGTTGAGAGTTATGATAAAATCAAGAGAGGTGATAACCCTGATGTTATAGAGACAGGGCTTCATTTGTTAGTGTTTGTAAAGTGTTTCTTGAGCCTTGTATGGCATGAGCTATAGAAAGAAGCATTTCTGTGCCATGTGCATCACTGGATGATGCACCTCGTGTCTCTTCAAAGTGTGTGTGAAGTGAGAGCGTGGGACAGGGAAGGATTTCCCTCTCCATTCACTAATGATCCTTTAGCAGGTGCTTGTCTTCTAGGCTGCACACACACAGCTTTGTTGACAGAATATCTGTGTTCTGCTGTGTGTTTTTAATTCAGTAAATGCAAGAAGACATAAGATTTTGTAAAAAAGGAGAATGGAAGCAAAAATATGTCAGAAATACATAGTCTTTTTTTGCTGTTTTAGGTATTATATTCATATTTGAATCCAAGACGTGTAACAGTGTTTTCAGCATTGGAGCACTCCATAGGTGGAGAATGTAACCGGGGACATATCTCCTCAGCTTCCACTACCACCAGTGAGATTTACAGAATTAAAATTGAGTGTTCCCTGACCTGTAAGATCTGAATCTTCTTTTCATTCACAGTGATGCTATTTCCTGTAATGCTTAATGTGGAAAAACTTCCTGAGATGTTTTGCCCATTTCATGACTGAAGAATATGAGCTCACACCTCCTGTACGTGAATTTCATGGGTGTCAGGGGGAAGCCTCTTTGTTATTTGCTGAGCAAAAGGCTATGTGGAAGAGCAGTGAGCAACAGGCTTCAAAAGACTTTAGGTCAGGCCTTTCTTCTAGGCTGACATTGCTGCAGTTCAGACCAGCGTGGCCCTGCTAGTTGAAAATAGCTGGGTGGGTTCTTAGTGCAGCATCTGCCTGGACATCAGTGTGAGCTGCAGAGCTCAGCCAAGATGCTGAGTCAACATTTTTCAGTTAACCTGCATTGAACCACTGTAGGTAGCTGCTAGCATTACCCATTAGATATACCCACAAAATGCAAATGTACCAGACCATTAAGGAAGGAAATTGGCCTGTGTTGATGTGCACAGGTGGCTTCTGATAATTCCTTATATGACTGTACATTGGAATGCGGTATCAACAGAGAAGATAAATCTCTTTTCCTCTATTCTTTTAAATGAGGAGATCCAGGCAGTTGCCCCTCCCCTCTAGTACTCTGTTCATTTTCGTGCCAGGTCATTTCTTGCCAAAAATCCCATCTGCTCATCAGTGGCATTCCAGAGCAGGAGGTGCTCTGGGGACTTGATGCTGATTAATAGCATCATTCATGAGCTTGGGTATGAAAGGAGGAGGAGAGGGAGATGGTGCCAACCAGAGCTGAACTAGCAAGAACTTGGAGGTTCCTGTCTAAGGTGCAGTGATCACTGCATGTCCCTTTCCTAGATAATATAATTCACTATTGTTTCCTCAAATACAGTCTTCAGTCAAGTTTAAATGTTCATGTGGAAGCAAGGGAGCTTTTGCCTGGGTCAGTCAGTCTTCAGAATCAGAGCAGCTTCCATGGAAGTAATTCTGTTATTTATTGTGCTAATTTTCATCCCATTGTTCTATATATTTTTTTAAGTACGCATGGTAGAAAAAAAATCATGCAGATAGATGTGCACTCACTTGTATCTCATCTGGAGAATTTCTCTTATCCTCCACGACTGCCTTTTGCACTTCCTATGTACGTTTCAGGTGGACACCTTGTGTGTAGAGCATTTTGAGATCTGTGTCCCACAGGTAGAGTCATAAAATTGTTTGGGCTGGAGGAGACTTAAAAATCTACTAGTTCCAACATCTCTGCTGTGGGCAGTGACACCTTTCACTAGACTGGATTGCTGAGGCCCCCCCCAGCCAACCTGGCCTTGAGCACTTTCAGGGATGAAGCATCCACAACTTTTTTGGACCACATATTTCAGTGCCTCACTACCTTCAGAGTAAAAAACTTCTTCCTGATAATCTAACCTAAATATCTCCTCTTTTAGTTTAACCATAATAATGATATTGTGCAGTGGGCTCCAGGACTAATGTCCTCTGTGATCCAGCTGTACAAAGGACACCTTGTGCACATATCTTTTTGATTTTCCTATTTGGCCGTCCTATTTAGCTTTTCAGTTTTCTCTATAAAAAAAATTATATTAGGTAATAGTTCTTACCTTTTCCTAATCATTCTGCTGAAAAGCCACAAATTACCTAATTTCCTGAGGGTGAGGTTCTCTAAAACTCAGAATAATAGCTTTGTCACACTACTAGCCTGTTTTCTATCCATTCTTTTTTCCCATCTCTGCTCCATTTTCAGTGTCCTTCCTTTTCTGTCTCCTTGCATTCCTGCCCTTGATCTGAATAAGGGGTGGGGAGAGGTCTTGTTCAGCCATGTCAGTACATGCGTGACAAGAGGCTTGAGAAGATGGCCCACCACCAGTAGCTTTTATTGGATGGAAAGCTACAGTGTAGAGTCAAAGGGGTTTTGGTCTACTCAACCTCTGCACTGACAACAGGTTTGAGAGACAAAAGGTAAAATGGGGGGCGGAAATTGCCGCATAACACTAAATTTCATACACACAAACACTGATTTGTCTCCTTTCACCCAGTAATGATCCAGCCCAAGCACTATCTCATTTTACCTCTTCCTGCTCGTACTTGCTCATAGGTGGTGCCTGGTTTGTTTTGGGTTTTTCAGAAATCCATATTTAATAGTGAAATCACTGCTATTATATATATTGCTCTGAAATATATATTAAGTTAAATGCAATATAAATTAGAATAGATGTATTTTAAGTTGTATTAGGAGCAGCTGAGGGAACAGGAGTTGTTGAGCCTGGCCAAAAGGAGGCTCAGAGAAGACCTTATTGCTCTCTACAACTGCCTGAAAGGAGGATGTAGTGAGGTGATGGTTGGTCTCTTCTCCCAAGAAACAAAGGTTAGGACAAGAGGAAAGGGTCTCAAGTTGCACCATGGGAGGTTTAGATTGGATATTAGGAAAAATTTCTCCACTCAAAGAGTTGTCAGGCATTTGAACAGACTGTCCAGTGAAGTGTTGGAACCCTCGAGGTATTTAAAAGCCATGTTAATGTGGCACTAAAGGACATGGACTTGTCATTGCTGGGTTAATGGTTGGACTTGATGACCTCAGAGGTCTTTTCTGACTCAACCTGTGATTCTATGTGTCTCTTGGCTTCTGTGCACGCCCGCTTCTTAGGAGACAAATCTTTAGTGTCCCATCTATGTTCCTTCCTTTGGGGCATTTTCCAGACACCACATGTCCTTCAAACCCAGGTTCTTCCAAACCAAGAATTTCCTATTTAAACTTATTAACACTGAATTAAAAGAAAGACGTGCCAGATGAATCTTCCAAGCGTTAACAGTGACTTGTAAAGTTATGGGTTAACTTAATAGGTGATATGTGGCCATAGAGCAGAGGAATCTGCGACTCTCAAATAGTGTAATTTTTTTATTTTCTAGAGCCTCTCCAGTACAAATTTTTATGGCAGGAAAAAATGTGAGAAGAAAATAGTCACAATGAGACTAATATACAATTACAGAAAAGTCATATGTCTTTGATCATGAAGGCTAAGGTAGGAATAGCACACAGTTCTACACATTAACTTGTATTAGAAAATGGAAACTGCCTTCTCATTACAGTAAAATCAGACTTCCAGAATTCCTTATAAATCGTATAAGTGACTGCTCTTCAACTCCAGATTGGCCAGGGCCAGCAAAGAAAATAAACATCAGGATTGAGGCTCTGTTGTTGGGATGTCCTAATCTCAGCTTGAAAGTCACAACATTCTCACTTGTCAGAGACCAGTGAAAAGGCAGCATAGCTTAGAGAATAATCATGGGAACCAAACCAAAAGCATTCCAGGACAAAGGGTTCTATTGATTTACTATCTCACGGGCTATTTTGAAGCTGCTTTATGCAAGTGAAGTAAAATAAAACCCACAAAAAGCAAAATCCATGAAAAAATTCAGGAAAGTGAAAAAATACTCTAGATTCCATTTCATAACCTTTTTGTCTATGAAAGCATTCTGGAAATTGCTTTCTTTTGTTTCTGTAGATATGTTTTTTTACTTCATAAGAGATTTGTTTCTTAACACCCCAGGTACTGTGTCTACTCTGTAGACCAAAACAGCTGAAGGAGCTTTCTCCATTGACCTCTCCTCCCAGCCAGGATCTGGAGTTTTGGAGGCTGTAAGCCACAAACATTTTGTGCATAACTAGAAGTCTTGGTACAGTCAGCATGCAGTTATGCTGTTTCTGAGTCAAAGTCAACATTTTTAACATTGCATTACTTTGTAGCATGTTGGTTCCCTTAATTCCAAAAAGCAAGTGAAGATCCTGGGTGCTGGTTGGGGATTAAACCATCTATAAAACCTACCAATTTTGCAGTGGTTTGGGATGTCCTGCTCATAGAAAGCCTTGATTATTCACAGAATTGTTATTACCCTATGCTGCAGGTTTATGTTTGCCTCCTCCTTGCTTAATTTCATTGAAATTTCCATCACAAGCCCTTCACCCTTTTTCCTACATGCTTTTTGTGTAACCTGCCTTGCAGAGAAGCTTTGAACAGGAACCTGAGCAGACAGTACCACTGCGTAAGCAGCACTGCACTCCATGTTTGATCATTTAAATGCCATGTCTTCATACAGAGTGGATAAACACATGACATGGCCAATTCCCACCAGCTGTGGAAGGCAGCACTGATTTTACTCCCCTGAAAAGGCCCATGTGCTTCCCACTCTTGGCAAGAGGCAGTTTGCCGTGTACATCTCCGTAGAGCTGAGCTGCCGCTGCCTCAGCAGCCAGACACAGCAGCCTGTGTGTCCACATGCACTCCCTTCTGGGGCTTGACAGGCTGTGCTGTCAGGAGATTAAATTATACTGTGGAAAAGGGTGTGAGGGAAATAGCCTGAGACAGATTTCTCAGCTATTGACCGCTTTTCTGCGAGACGCGTTAGCGTTAATTCTGTTCTTTCGCTCCGCTGTTCTCCACAGTAGCAGCTCCGTGCAAAATGTAATGAAGTCAGCATTTTGGGGGTGACATGGCCAGAGCAGTAGCTGTGAAAGGCAAGTCTCTTAGATTAGTCCCCAGCTCAGGAGAGGTGTTAGGGTTCTGCCTTCTAGAAACGCTGAGCAGTTGAAATGTGGGAGAAATCAATGGGAGCTCTTCAGCTTGTCTGCAACTCTGGCCCTCTATGTACTGCTGATTTAGCAAAGACTTTTTTTTCAGTCTGTCCACTAATAATCAAGGTAGCTTTCTCGTCTCTCTTGATTTTACTCAATTTCTACCATTTTTCTACCCTCATGCAGACTTCCCTTTCTATTTTCTCCCCTGTCTTAGGTGTTTCATGTTATATAGCTTTTATTATCTAAAAGTTAGGCTATTAACTTAGGCTAGTTTTGAGGCTTTTTTGACAGCCACCCCGACACAACTATTTATTATGGAATAATTCACTCTTTGGAACAGTTCCCCCTTCTCTTCCCACTGATCATAGTATCATACAGCAGGGTTAGACAAGACAACTACTGACATTTAAGTGCAATCTCTGCACATCCAACTCAAAGCCTGTAGCACTGTGTAGGCCCAGTCAGATTCTTGAATTAAGTTCCCAAAGATGCCAAACCCCTGCTTCCAGAGGGTGCTGGTTTTTTATTCTGGTTCCCATATGTCTGTGGGAGCTGAAATTACCAGCCTACAGAACAGCATGTGATGCTGATGGCTCTATGGGGCCGACTGGCTGGGTGTCTAAATAGGTTGGTTGAGTCTTCTTATGGCTCTGTGGCTGCAGAACTACCTAAAACATCATTTTCTGGGTGTAGGGGAATGGGACAGGAAAAAGGAGTGAGCAAAACTGGCAAAATAGAAAAATAAGGAAAACTGAAAAGAAAGAAAGTAAAGAATGGGAAAATCAGGGGAAAGAGGCAGGATGGAAGAAGGGGAAAGGAGTAGTGAAGAAAAATAAGAAAGGTAGGAATAAGAAAGGTGAAAGTGGGACACAATAATCAGGAAAAAGGATGAGGATGGCAGATAGAGGGAGTAAATGAGGGAAACTGAAAGAGAACGAGAGCAGGAACCCAGAAGAGTACAAGAGAAATGCATATTAAGAGTTAATTTTCTTCCCAGTGGAATAGTCCTGTTAGGAAAAACAGTTACCTAACAGACAGCATGTTAGCTTGAAGTAATATGCAAAAATAAGTATTACATTGCATATGATTTGTAAAACTCCATCCCCTGGGGAAACAAACTGATGGAAACAAACTTTGGGTGTGTCAGAACGAGACTTTCTATTTGATGGTAAATTGTCCTGTCTTTGCATCACGTACCTGGCAGTGGTTCATAAGCTGACAAAGGCTCATGCTGGGGAGAAGTAGAGGTGAGAGGTCTTCTCTCTTATCATCCTTGTGTGCTGGGGAGGAAGGGAAGTGGAGGGGCAGAGGTACAGTGAGGGAATCTGTGCAGAATAATGCTTCTAAGAGAAACACCTATAAGGGACTGGTCAGAATAAAGAAAGTGTATGAGAGAATAAAAGACATGAGATGAAGTATAACCAGTGAGCGTGGAGGGAAAAATGTCCTCTTCCCTTCCTATCTTTTTATCTGTGAATTCCCTTCTGATGTTTGTTATTTTACTTCTCTGGCATTTCATTATGTTTGGCTCCTTCTGTACTTTTCTTTTGCCTCTGTTTCCCCATGTTCTGCTTCAGCCAAAAGCCCTTTCCAAACCCTTTTTCCTTACATATCCTTCCTGCCTTTTCTCAGGCTCTCTGACACATAACCAGCATCTCCCTTTTTCTTTTTTACACTTTACTTTCTTACCAATTTGTGTTTTTCTCATGGACTTTCTTCCTTGCCCAGAAATTAGAGGTTCTTTCTCTGGTGTTCTGCATCACCAGAGTCCTGCTGTTACATGTATGTGTGTATTGATTTATATATACACTCTGACAATAATATAAATGCGCATATATATACATATATACATATGTGCATGTGTATATACATGTACACACAATATTCTAAACCAGAACAAGTTAATTTGGTCACAAGACAAAGCTTGGATGTTATTCTTACTGTAGTTGACAAACTGCCTGCTTTGATGCAAGGATTCAGACTCAAAGATGTGATTACATTTCTCCAGTGTCTTCTCACAATACTCTTTTCATGCCCAGAAACAGCCCGTGACTTGGCAGGATGGAGTTGTGGGAATGGCTTGGTTTACTTCACCACTAGCACCATGAGATGGGACTCCTCAATTCTGACTGTCTTGTGCTGATGAGTGCAATACCAGTGGACCTAGTGCAACAGGGCATGGCAGTGCAAGTTGTCATGATAAACCATACCAGCCTCAGACACTCACTGCAGCCCCACCCTCCTTCTTGCCCACTCTTCTTCATACTGCCCTCTTTTTGCTCTCACAGCTGACAACAGATAACTCTGTTATCTCTCTTGTCAGGTGTGAGGGTAAACAAGACATCCTTTTAGCATGTGTGCCAAAGGTCTGCATGTCTCAGTGCCTTACACCTTGAGTTCTATGTGTTAAAACTGCATATAATTAGCTTAATTTGGTTTTGAGTGATTGTATTTACTGTATGTTGTTAGAGCTTGTTTCTAGGCATTTATAGTTCTCTGCTCTCTCTTGGGCCACTATAGTTTTGGGGGGCTTAGTACAGGTATGATTTTTTTCTACTCTAGTAGCTTTCTCAGGAATCTGCTTACATACTAACACTGAGAGAGAATGAGAGTTAGAGCTACTTCTTCTTCTTAATTCAGTTTGTCCCTCTTTGGCCAAATTGGTTAGAGAACTCTTTAACATCAGCAGATCTGTTTGGGAAAGTTGCTCTGGGATGTACATCCATAGCTGGTTCTAGTAGTTCCTCTAGATATGGGACTATGCCTGGCATTGTCCTGAGCTCTCTTCTGTGGGACAGACGTGCTCTCCCAGTAGTCCCATGGCTCCTGTTTCCCACTTAACTGCATTAGGTGGCCCATAGTCTCAGCACCTTTCCAAAGGCCAGAGAGCTGTGAGGGTACAGGCTCAGTCATGAGAGTAGCAGTCCTTCTCCTGTGCCTTCCCACTGTGCTCCTTGCCCAAAACAACCAAACCCAAGTTCTGTTATGATATGGCAAGGAATCTCAGCTTACCTCAGCCCTGAGTCATGGCAGGCTACAGAGGGTCAGGATTTGCACAGAAACATCAGATTTTTTGGAAGTCCAGAAAGAGACCAGCAGTGATTTGCAGGTATCATCCTTGCTGAGACCAAGAATGCAGCAGACCAAGTCTGTCAGCAAAGTGTGGGGGAAAAGTTTCCTTGTTCTAGGTTTGAAAATCTCTGCTATTTGCATTTTTTATGTTGTTATCTTTTTGGTTTATTGAAAAGCCTCATTTTGCAAAGCCAAAGACCTTAAGGCCAGAAGATACAAGACATTGTAAGGGTGGGACCTTTTATAGAACACAGGCTATTTAATTTCATTGACTTCCATTTGTATGGAGGCTAATAATTTGTATTTGGTGAAAGCACATTTTCCAAAAAAGCATCAACTCTTGATGTGAGAAATCTGAGAGATGGAGAAGTTACTGCTTCTCTTGGTAGTTTGTTCCAGTAGTTAAACACTTGCAGTGTAGTTTGTGCCTCATTTCTCATTTGAAGATGTTTCACTTTACAGGATTGCATTCACCCATTTTTCTATAGTTCTACTTATCCACAGTGAACCCTAATCTTCCTCAAGGTCCTTGCTTTCCCAGTTGGAGTGTCTTGCTTGGTAGATATCGTCTGTATTCCTTGGTCCTTAACATATTACTCTCTATTTAGCTGAATTAAAATGTATTCAGTTTGAACAGGTGTAATTTAGAAGAGATCCACTTCATTTAATATTTCTGCTTCTCTACCAGTCTTTGTAAAGTTCACCTCAAGTATTTTGCATTCATTTCTACATTGGTGATGAGATGTAAAATCACGTTCCGTTTACTCATGATATATGCAGAACCTCACACCAAATCCTCCTACTGAATGATGATTCTGTTCTTTGTTCCTTTTTGAGATTCCTCAGACAGTCCTCAATTCATTGAATAGACACTTTATTGTCAAGGTATAATGCAATTTAAATCACAGTACTATGAGATAATAAGTCACAAACTACAAAAGCCAAAATTTCTGTAGGATATTCACTTACCTTTGTCAACGGAGTTTGTAATTTAATTACAGTATGAAACTCTATTGCTTCAAAAATACTTTGTCCCCATAATCCTGTGTTTCTTGGCATGAATTTGATTAGTACTGTTATATGTATTTAACACTGACTCAGCATTTCTGTGATTTTTCTTGGGAGAATTGTCAGGCTGAGAACCCTCGCTTCTTCCTCTGCCCTTTTTGACTGTTGACTCAACATTAAGATTCCCCCAGTCCTACCAAATTCCTCAACATTCTACAGTGTATTAAAAATTAACATCATGGTGCTGAGGGATGTTTGGAAGCCAGCCTTTCAAAAATTATGGGTATGGCATGTTTGGCCTATAGAACTTGTCCCTGGTCCCAATATGTTTGGAATTAATTATTGCCAATTCAGTAAATATTAATAACACACATACACAGTGTGTTAAACAGCCACAGCGATGGTTGTAGGACATTTTGTTACCTTGCTGTTAACAATTTTGCCACATTTATCTAGTATCATACTTCCACTTACCTGCAAATTTCTTTTGTTGCAAGAGTATTTTCAGGTACCCTCAGCATTCTCCTGGAGAAAAAGGCAGCCTGTGGCTTGGTCAGGTGCACTCTTTGAGGGTGAAAAACTGTCTGGATACTGGACCCAGAGAATGAGATGATGGAGAATGGAGTTATATCCTGTTGGTGGCCAGTCACTGGGCTCAGTTTTGGAGCCAATCCTGTTTAATATCTTTATTGATGACCTGGATAAGGGGATCAAGTGCTCCCCTTGTAAGTTTACAGATGACATCAAGTTGGGTGGGAGTGTTGATCTGCTGGAGGGTAGGAAGGCTCTGCAGAGGGATCTGGACAGGCTGGATTGATGGGCCAAGGCCAACTGTGTGAGATGCAACAAGGCCAAGGGCCAGGTCCTGCCCTTGGGTCACAACAATGCCCTGGAGTGCTCCAGGCTGCAGGAGGAGTGGCTGGAGAGCTTCCCAAAGGAAAAGGATCTGGGAGTGCTGGTGATGGTGGATGTAGAAGAGCCAGCTTGTGCCCAGATGGCCAAGAGGGCATCCTGGCCTGTATCAGCAATAGGATGGCCAGCAGGACCAAGAAATACTGAGGCCAGCCTCTTCTCCCTTTCCACTAGTGACAGAACAAGAGGACATAGCTTCAAACTGCACCAGGGAATTTTTAGATTGGACATCAAGAAAAAGTTTTTACTGATAGAGTGGTTAGGCATTGGAACAGGCTGCCCAGGGCAGTGTTGGAGTCACCAACCCTGGAAGTGTTCAAGAAATAACAGGAATTTTTGGATTAGGGCTGTGGTGCAGTTGGTATGGTGAGGTTCAGTCAAGGAATGGATTCAGTAACATTGGAGGTCTTTTCCAGCCTTAATGATTCTATGATTGTTATTCTTAACTCTGTCACGCAGGCATCTTTTCCCTAATTTCTTCAGCTTCCCTCATCAGTTACTTACACCCCACCATTTTCATTGATATTGACTGCCACCTGTAACTGCTGCCTTACATTTTGCTATATGTTGCTCTAATTTCTAATTACTGCTTTATTTGCCATCAAACCAAGCATTGTTTTCTTATCTGGTGTTGTAAGCTTTCCACTGTGATACCAGCATTTTGACTAGTTAATTAACTCTTCTTATATAAAGTACTTCTACTTTCCAGTCATGTTACCTCCCTAATCTTTGGTCCCTTCTCAGTTTTCACTCAAATTTTCTTCAAACACCTTTTCTTGAAGCCTTAAGACCATCTGTTGGTAGCTGTGTGCTTTGTATGCATGTGGGTATGGGTATGTAAGTATTGCTTGCAGATGCTGAACTTTTGTTGCCCTTATTGATTGTAATCTGGTTGTGATAGTTGGTTTCCAGGCAACTGTCATTTTTCAATCCAATGATTAATTTATCTTCTCATAGGAAGAAGAGAGAAATAGAATCCTTTAATTTAACTTTTCTTCACCATTTCTTGTTTTCATGCAATTCTTCCCTGTGGAATGAGGTTTGCTCTTCTGAACAGTCATTATAGTCTTTTTTTCCCCTCAGTGTTTCCAGACTTGTAACAGTTGTTTTTTGTAACTGACTCCCTCATTTTTTTTCTTCCAATCATACTCTTCCAATTTTTAAGCTAAATTCTTTCCCTACATGAATATCATGGATTACTATAAAGATGCTATCATATTTCAATGTTCTTCTTTTCCTCATCATACTTCAATGTTCTTCTTTTCCTCATACAGCTTTATATTTAATTTGTCTTAAAGATTGCCTTTGTCACACACTGAACTGTCCATGGAGTTCATAGATAATTTAGAAGTCAGAATGTGTGCAATGAGTTCAAATCATTCCTTCTGGTACGTTACGTTTTTCAGCATCAAGTTTCATTTCTTGTCTTTGTGCTCGTTCACAGATTCACCATGTTCAACTGAAAGTCTTTATCAATTTCTTCTCTTGATCAAAATAAATGGCATCGTTTGGAGATTTAATTACCTCCTCTTCACTCATTTTTGTAGATCCCTTCTAAACATGTTTATGTGAAGTACTAAACAAATGCCAGAAATCTCAATTTTTTTTTTTTTTACTATGGAATTTTCCTGCTACTTCAAAGACAGAGGAGATTTTTTTAAAGATCCCAAATGTATTTTGGAGTAGTGTAAAATCTTTGTTAAAATCTAGAGTTAGGAACCATTCCAGTGACCTGCTGTTACCTTTCTGGGTAGTGTTGAAATCCCCTTCTCAGCCACCAAAAGCTTCTTAAGTTTTTCTTTGCAGAGATGCCCTCATTTCTCCCAGCAGTTAATTTTGAAGGAGTTTTGGTAACAATGGGATAAACAGTGTCAGGTTAACTAGGAGCACTTTCCTGTTAATAAACTGAATGGACATTCTCACAGGAGGTCAGCCAAGATTAATTTGTCATTATGGACAATACAGACCAAATTCAGTTCTCAGTTACCTGACTTCAGTAAAGCTGTATTAAGATAATGGGACTAGAATTTAGATAAAGGTGCAGGTTTTATTTTTGTTTTTGGCTACCTTCAGCTAAGTGATAAGTAAGAAGCCTCCATGAAAAAAATCCTGATTATTCACTGTTTTGTGTATTCTTTCCTGCCCTGTTCTTCCCTTCTGTGTCTGTGGTGATTGGCTAAGTGGTACTGAAATGATGGATGTCATCTTCTGCTGGGAGTGGAAATTGTCATTCAGACAGGAAAATACTTCATTTTCATTCTTTCCTTCCTTGGATTTATATGGGCAGTCATCAGCAATACACTTTTTGGATCTGAAGCTGGGTCTGTGGAGGGCTTTCTACGCTGAAATCTGTGATGTGTATTCAATCACTGCTATAAACAAAGGACAACTATATAAACTAGATATTAGCTATATTAGCTCAGTATAATGGACAGTAAAAGGAGCTTCCAGAATGTTTAATTGGAGAGGAGTGGGCTGTTTATTGGAATGAAACCCGAATGCAAATTAATGCTTCCTGGAGTATCACTATTGTTTGCTCTCCACACTGGATGGAGAAAGATAAGGAGAGGAAAGTGAGAAAAGTACCCTCTGGCACATCTCTGCCAGCTTTCGGTTTCAGTCAGGCAGTAAGTCCATGCACGCACCAGTTCTGATGAGCTGATAAACAAATCTATCAAATTTGCCAAGTCTGTGGGAATCCCAGGCTGTCTAATGGTAAATGGAGGTAGGGGTTACAGCAGGATGGAATTTACTATAGCTGCAAGCTGAAATACAATAATAATATAGTAATAAATATATTGCTGCTCCAGCAGAGAGAGCAGAACTTCTGGGGCTGCATGAAATTTGGGTATAAAAGTGGCAGCAGTGGGAGACCTGGAGGATATTTAGCATAAGGCAGCAGGAGATATCCAGGGGCTTACGAGATGTGGCAAATGGAGGAGGTTGCAGTCTGTGAAGCACAGTAGTCCAAAACTCAGATCATTCATTGTATTTAAAATGAAAATGATACACATTTTGGATAATGTTATAATTTTATCATGGTGTTTAGTAACTGGATGAAATAATTAGTTTCTCTGTTGACTAATACCCTCTTTAATTTACTATATGCTGAACATACAAGGATGCACGCGTTTTACCAACCATTCTCTTGTTGCTTCCAAAGGGAATTCTTTTTGAGACAGGGACATTTTAGGTGATATTGTATCTCCTTAATACTTTTGTAACATCTGCTTTAAGTTATGAATTATCAGTGCACCCAGTTGGTATGGCAAAACCTGAAATGACAAGCTTATCTTTGTGGGAACTAAAATCACATTATACGCAAGCCAGGGTGAGGATCTTCAGTTAGTGGATGAGAAAAAGGCTGTGGATGTTGACTACTTGACTTTAGTTGAAGCCTTAGATACCACTTCCCACAACATTCTCCTAGAGAAACTGGCTGCTCATGGCTTAGTCAGGTGCACTTTTTGGGGAGTAAAAACTGCCTGGATGATCAGGCCTAGAGAGTTGTGGTGAAAGGTGCTGCATCCAGCTGGTGGCCAGTCACTAGTGGTGGTCCCCAGGGCTCCATTGGGGCCAGCACAGTGTAATATCATGATCAGTTATCTGGATGAGTGCTCTCTCAGGCAGGTGACAGCAAGATGGATGGGTGGATTGATCTGCTGGTGGGTAGAAAGGCTTTGCAGGAAGATCTGGACAGGCTGAATTGATGGGAAGAGACCAAAGGTAGCAGGCTCATGAGGGACCTTACTGCTCTCTACCACTGCCTGAAAAGAGCACAGAGCCTGGGCTCTTCTCCCAAGGAGCAAGTGCTAGGACGAGAGAAAATGGCCTCAAGTTGTTCCAGGGGACAGTTGTTCAAGTTGTTTTAGATTGAATATAAGAAAAATGTCTTTACCAAAATAGTTGTCAAACATTGGAACGGGCTGCCAGAGAGAAGCAGTGGAGTCACCATTCCTGGAGCTGTGTGAAGGTGGCACTTAAGGACATGGTTTAATGGTGGGTTTGATGGTGCTAGCCTAAGAGTTGGGCTCAATGATCTTAGAGGTCTTTTTCAACCTAAACTATTCCATGATTCTTAGAGCATTTGGCACTGAAGTGTTTTTGACCTTCTCTCTAAATACATATTAAGCACAGGCACAAACAGCTGATGAGAGATGTGATGTGAGCTTTCAACGCTCAGTAAGTCTGCCAGGAGGGATCAGCAGCAGTTCCCGTATGCACAGAATTGCAGAGACAATTTCACTGATACGAGCAAACTCTTGTTGATAACTTGGGTGAGAAGACAGGGAAAGAGAGGAACGGACAAAGTGACATTTCAATTAAATCAGTGCTTAATAAAAATATTTAAGGATGTAGATGGGAAAAGATAGGGAAAACATAAACAAAACAAACAAAAGTCCCCAGGAGCTCTGTGGCGTTAATCTAACCTTCAGCATGACTGAAAACTGCACAGGCAGGTGAGCAGCATTATTGATGTTTGAAGTAATTACTTCAGCAGGCGCTGCTATCAAAATTCATAGTGATTGATTTCCCACTAGTCAGCTTATCTGTCTGAGAACAAGTTCACTGGAAAGCAGCTTATAACCCCTTCCTAATAAGCCATGGCACATCACTGGAGAGAATGCCGTCAGGCTTGCTTTGTTTTGCATTTACTGCTACTAAAGGTTGAATCATTCAAAATTTTAAGATGCCAGGTAGTTTTCTTCTCCAGACAGCCTAGGAATACAGAGATCTGTGCTTCCCAAGCAACTGTCCTTGTCCTCCTAGGTACAGTGTCAATTGAAGGAGACTTTCAAACTGAATTTCTTTCAGTAACAACAGGGGCAAGTCATATCTGAACACACACGCCACACACATTTTAAAGGTGCTTTTCAAATATGGAATATTTTCCATAGGCTGACTGAGAGCTGGTTAAACCAGAACAGTGGAGGATATAATTGAGGTGCCTTAGGCCACAGCAGTAATGTTACTATATATGCATTCGTCAGCATCAGGTTAAATCCATGTTGCCTCAAGGTGCAGATTCAGGTCCGAATCTGAGGTGAAGACTTTCATGTCAGGTTGGATGAAGATACAGGTGGCTCTGGGGCTGTTTTCCCTGCAAGACTTAGAAGACATGATCCACGTTATCACAGCCTCAGTGAAGAACCACAGTGTTGTGAGAAGAACATGATTAAACATTTCTCATGTCACAGATATCCTGATTGAAGTTAGCAAACAAGGAATTATTGTTTGTGACATTGCAACAATTATCCAAATGCAACGTCCATCCCACCTCTGGCCAGGGGTGCATGACATATAGAGAAAACCTATCAAGCTGGAGTTGGAAGGATTTTTCTCTTTCCCCATCCATTTCTTTAAAAACAGCCATGGGCTGGAAAACAGCAGCCAAGACATGGAGCTCTAACACTAGGCCAGCATCTGTAAGAGCTTGGACCTCTACTTCTCTCCAGCCTCTGTTGGTTGGCAGTCATCTATTCCCACAGATCAAAGCACAGGAAAAAATTAAATGAAGGACAAGTGCAAGAGGCTTAACTATCAGTCTCCTGGATTTGTATCAGTCTGTGTCAGGAGGCAAATCATCTGCAAGTGTTTTTCCTTTTCCTTTTGGCTGTTTCCTGTGCACAGAGAGCCAGAACACTTCCATGGGCAAATAGTTGTTTCTCCCTGCCATCTGGAAGGGTGCACAACACAAGAGGCAATGGTGCTATTCATCAGGAAGGAAAAGGACTATTTGCTGGATCAGTTTTATGGAGGAAAAGAGAGGGAATAAGAGAATGCAGGGAAACCATTTTGTACAATTGCCAGGAGAAAGAGAAGAGCTGAGTGAGTTCATTTCTCAGGGAAGAGATAGGCTGCTCCTTCTAGGACTCAACAGCTGCCTGCTGAGAGGGAGAATGGGAGGCAAAGGCAGGAGGGGAGTTCCTTTCCTAAACTTTCTCAGAGGATTCAAACAACAACTTTTTTAGAGTTGTGGGAAGATGTGTACAGCAGTGTCCAGGGCTCCTCCTGCTGCCCATCTACACTGTTCAGGTGACCAGGTGGGGAGGAAGAGTTCTGCAAGCTCCTTTACTAGAAAAGCCCTCAGCACGTGGCAGTCCTAGTAGGGGAACTCTGGGTTGTACAAACAACACATCCCAGCAGTCCCCGGAGGCCTGTGACTCTTCAGATGGTGTGACAGAGTGGTAGGCATGGCAACCCTTTCTTCTCTCTGCTGTACCCAGCAGGCTCTGGAGACATCAGAGGCTCCACAGATTCTCACCATGGTCTGCAAACCAATATGCCAACCCTGGGTTTTGGCCCACGTTACCGGTAGGCTTCTATGCTCTTTTTATCCTTCTGTGTTTCCAGTCGACTGAGCTAAAGCATGACCCAAATTTCTGCATCACCCTTCTGGCTTGTAACACTGCTTCTATTTCAGTGCCTGACTCCCTGGTCAGTATGGTGATCCTCTTGGTCCATGGGAGTCTGGCAAGGATGGGGGAGCAGATGGTCACAGTAACACAGTGAGGATATATGAAAACTGTCTCTGCTGGGGGCACATTTTTCTCAGATGCACAGGGATGACTGCATCTTGTCACAGCTAAAGAGGAAGGTGGATGAGGATCCAACTGGTTTCCCCTGCAGGACACACACCCCTTTATCCTCCCAAACCTTTAACATCTTCCCTGCATGTTTGTATCTCTTCCCACTAGTCTGGATGGGTGCTGCAGCAGCTCAGTGCTCTGATTCCCGCAGAGTCAGGAGGTGAAGCACAGAATGCAGACACGATGGTTCCCCAGGGGGCTGGAAAGTCTCTCTCCTCCTCTAATTGTTTCTGACGTTTCACCTGACACATCCTGAGTGAGCACATCACCCCTGCTTCTGGGGGCTTATACAATGTTTGGATCTCTGAACTTGTAGCTGTTTCTTTGTCAACAAGAGATCAAAGATGTCGGAACTCTGAAAAAAAATCCCATGAAAAAGAGAGACTAAAAAGCAAAATAAATGACAGAGATGGAGAAGAAAGTCAAGTAGAAATAGGAACAATTGCCTAGAGAAAGGTGGACAGATGCCTAGCAAACCAGATAGACAGACAGCTGTGGCAGAAAGACAGCATGCTCCTTGCTGTTCTTGGGCTGTAATTATTAGCTATTTAGGCACTAAGCCCAGGCAAACCAGTTATTATCAGAATTCAACAGCTCTGAGGTGAAGCCCAAAGCAATTAATGCCCTTTGAGATCTTGGTACCAGCTACAATGAGTACTGATTTTAAGCAGAGTGTTTGTGGGGAGGGAGGGATTAGGACTTTTTCATTATATAAAGAAGTGGGGGAGAGGGAATCTCTTGATGAGCAAAACAAGTATGAACTGCAAGAGAGCTAGAACCTGCACACAGGGGTTGACTGTTGATCACATCTTCTCTAGAAGCAACCCTTATTCTTTAAAGGAGGAATTGATGTCTGAACACATAGAGTTCTTCTGAGAAAGCAGAAGTGCTCAGAAATACATCATGAGGAGAGCAGAAAAACCCACATGGTCTGTGAAGGGCAGGAGCACCTCACTCCTATTGTTTTCATTTGGTCTGATGTAGCTGTAGCATCTGAAAAGGTGACAAGACTCATACTATGGGATGGAGGGAAGAAAAGAAGAATGGATATGCACTTTCCTGGGTGGAGGGCTGAAGTCCAGGAGCAGCACTCATCTCTCCTTGATATTCATAATTTTCCATGACTAGAAAACCATCCTCCCTCTGATGTGGTCCTGTAGTGATAAAAGGCACTTGGTGTGGCATTACAAGACTTTGACCTCTTAGGTTTTTCAAGGAAATAGAGAAGAGTACCCTAAAGGAAGCCTTTCAAAGAAACTTTCAAAGACTGTGTAGTGTGCATATTTTAGCATCAACAGTGTGTGCAGTTGCCATATACACACATGCACACACACAGATGTAGGCTGTGGCTCAGCAGCTGGTTCTGGACACTCCTGAGTCAGAAACCTCGAGAAAACATGAAGTCCTGGGCACAAGAAATCCTGTTCATCAAGGCAACCAGAAGCTAAGGTTTTCTCCTGACCGTGAGCGGCCACTTGCTGCACTTTGGCTCGGAAAATGAAGTGTATCTGCAAACTTGGTGGAGTTATGCTGAGATTTTTTCTGTAGATGTTAAGCATGCTTGGGGATGAACAGCAGAGCCAGCAGTTTGTGACTAAGGATGCTCAAATTAATAGTGTATTTTCGTGCTTCTAATTAGCCCCTCAAGCACAGAACAGAACCTGCTTGGAAAACCCAAGCTTGTAAACTGCTGCTTTGCTGTGAAGTTTGTTCTTATAGTGAGAAGAAATTGTTTTGAAGAAGATATATATGTGAAATGGCTGTTAATCCTCCTTAGAACCAATTTTTTTTTTTTTAATATGCTCCTGGAAAACACCTCCCTTTATACTTTGAGCTGTATTGCTTATATAAACTTGCTCTTCAAAATTTTCAAGTACAGGAACAGCTGGCATACAGTAAGAGTTGCAGGGGAGAGGGAAAGAGGCAAGAGAGAAAATCCATTTCTCTGGGCACTGAAAATATTGAGAAGTGAGAAAAGCTGGTTGAGTGAAAGGGAGCTGATGGCCACAGCTGTGGTGGAGGAAGATCTTTCATCCCACAGTGGTGAAGCTGTGCAGAGAAGGGCCTGTGACAGCAGATGTTGTGGGGCAAAAAGCAGCAAGGAAAATATTTCTTTAACCAATGCAAATTTAAAAAGTTGTTCCACCACTGCAAGCAAAGCACTCCTGACCAGAAGGTCCCCTTCTGGTTTGTGGCAGCTCCCATTTGGGGCAAGAAGCTGGTGTTCTGCAGCTGCTGCTTAGCTGACCATACGTGTGGCGCAATATTGTCATGAGGGAGATGCAGTGACCATCACAGAGTCAAAGTGGGAAAAAAGAAGGTTTAATTTTTCTTACAGCTTATATAGATTTCTAGAGAAGAGACCACATTGGAAGATTGAGGTTCAACCTCTTCAATTCCACTGGTCTTAGAAAGTGTCCATCAATTGTCCTTCCTACAGAAAGGAATGTAAACTATATAGATAACTACAGGAAAACATTGCTTTGTTTACATTAAAGTATGTGAAAGTTCTGACTCCAAAAACTAGAAGGCTGGAAAGCAAGGTGACACCTTACTCAGTTAATGGGGTGACTCCAGCTTTCTGAGTGGGCATGAAGGGGGACACCCACATGTCTAAATTGTAAGGTAAGGTAATTAAGATAAATGTTTGAGTTCTCTGATCCACTTATTTATTTGTTCATCCTGCAACTTTTCTTGAGGGCTATAGCGTCCTGAAGCAGAGCTTTAGAGCTGACTCAGGGAATGATGATGAGATTTGTTTTCCTTGTAGATGTAACAGCATCATTAAGGACCAAGTGAACTGGGGAGCAGTGGAGGCACCACGTTCCTTCCACCAGGCTGGGATCAGAGCTGCTCTCTGTACTGTGCATCCACTTTTCAGAAACCCACAGGCATTTTGCTACCCAAATGATTGGAAATGCTTGGAAATGGAATATTTTCTCTCACTGCTTTAATCTTTATTTTATTATTTTTATTTTACCAAGTCCATTACTTTCTTCCAGGTATTTTGAACGCAGCTAGAAATTCATAGGATTTGATTGATTATTTTCTCTTTTACTTTAGATCCTGGCATGGCATCAGGATACCATTTCAGATTTATTAGGTTCATGCTGTTGCCTGATCAGTAATACAGCTCAGTGTGTTTGCTTGGGACTATTCTTCCATTAAATGGAGCCCTGTCCTGCACAGCAGATGCATAAAGCCCTTGCTTTAGTCATTTTTGAAGAAGATGGTATGACAAGGTGACAGTTGCCTTTTTTCTGATATAATAGTTTTTGTAATCACTACATTGGGTTTTAGTCTGGTGATGAGAGAGCTTTTTTAAAAAAAATACACATTTAAATGTCAGAGAAGACCTGTGTAAGATGTTTGTAAATGTCATGTCCTCTGGATACCTTGCTAGACTTTCATAAACAGAGGTAAAGCTTTTCTGGGTTAATTCCATGTACTTTGTACTGAGTCTGCTATGTGAGGAGATGGGATTTGGAAAGTTTATTGAGTGATTTGGGAATGCTTATGTGGTACAGACATGATAAATGAAGCTGGTGGATTGTGTCTTTTCCATCAACTTTGTGTCTTGATTTATGGAGCTTTCAGTGTTTTAGGGCTCCACAGCACTATAATTCCAGATCATGCAGGATTTTCCTACTTTGGGACTTGATCCAAAACTCTTCCTATGTATACTGAAAAGCTTGATATCTTTCAGAGCAAATATTCTTATTGTTTCATTCTTCTACAAGAAAATGGAGGAAAGCGTGTTGTGTTGCTGCAAAAAAACCAAACCAAAAAAATTCCAACCCCCCAAACAAACAACAAAACCAAAAACACAAAAGAAAGAAAAGCAAGTTAGGAATGTGTCTTCCTTCAGTGGGCTGAATAACGATTTTAGGTGCTGACTCTGCTGGTAGTTTGACATTGCTTTTTCCCCAGCCTGCCCCTCTCTAGCTTTGTTTGGAGGGAGGTAATGGAGGCTCCCAGTAGCATCCCTTGGAGCTCCAATCTGCTCCCTATCCCTCCCTACCTCCCTCCTTCTCCCCTCTACCTCCTCCCCTCTCACTCTGCCTCTTTGTGCTGCATGTTCTCTTTTCAAAAAGTAATTTCATGGCTCATGCACTTAAGATTCCATCAGAAAGTCGAGTCTTTGATCAGGCAGACAGATGCCCTGCTGGGATTTCATTGGCAAATCACAATTCTCTTAATTAAGACTATGTGTCTTTATATCACTAAACTGATTCCAGCTGGGTCCCTGCTTGTTTTACATCCAGATTTACCTAGCCTATGGATTCTCACCCCCTGTGACTCTGGAGGAACAAAAACCATTTAAAGACTTTTTGTTCCCAGTCTCTTTACCCAGCTGTTTCTCCCCACTGGTACAGCAGTCGGTGTGGGCTGGGAACTAAACCTCTCCCTCAGTCTTGTTTGCTCTCTCTTCCCAATCAGGAGATATGGTTTTGTGAGGGATTTGCTCTGTTTCTTTCCAGTGCTTGGAAGCTGGGAATGAGTAGTAGAAAGGGAATTGAACTTGCCTGATGCTTCCAATTTTTATTACTTTTTTTTTCCCCAGAAGCCATGTTTTTACTGACAGTCAGGAAGATGCTAGAATTCAGCATAATTTTCTACTCCTTCCCATATTTCCTTAGCTACCATTAAAGGTGCAGCAGGTTAAGAATACTCACTTATGGTAATCACAGGTCCTGTGTGGGAGAGACTTCGGTGACATTTCTGTTGTGCTGGGTTTGCTTCTTGTATTAGTCATGCCAAGGGAAGCATTTCTCTGGAGACAAAATACACAGTCCTGCCTACAAAGTGTGTGGTCTGCTCTAGCCAAGGAAATAATGCTCTGGGGGGAGTTTCAACAGACAGTGTTTTTCCACCAGTCATCTGCATTTTCCTTTCCTCCTCTTTAATTTCCTGTCTCCCCTGACACGTTCTCCAGGGAGAGGAAACTTCCATAGCAACCTGCTAATGGCCCTGATTATAGGGATGGCAGCTGGCACGGCTGCACCCAGCCTCTGACCCCAGAGCCTGTCTGGGGAGCATTGAGGGAGATTCAGGGTTGGGGCTTCTCAGTGCACCAAGCCCAGCGGTACGACCGTGTTTGCCGTGTGCCAGAGAGATAAGTCTGGCTGCTCTGGAGCAATTCCCTTAGGCTTTTTCAAAATCATCTCTGGGGGCAGGGAATGGCCTAAAAATCATGCCCACAGCTTGAAAAATGTCCCCATAAATGTATTTGCAGTTTGGTGTAGTCAGACTCTGCCCTAAATATGGGGAATGGCTGTCCCTGGGTGGGGCCCTTGAGATGTCACCTCCAGTCTCTGAGTGTGTCTACAAGTCACAGCTCTGTGGCCAGGAAACCTGGCTGCTTATGCAGTCATATTTAAAATTAACAGCCAGCAAACTGGGCAGCTTCAATGGCCAGCAAACCCTGACCTGTAAAATCTGAAGCTGAGCTTCCCTCTTAATAAATGAATCCAAAGTCTCGACTCAGGATGCATCCTCTTCCACAGAGTGATGGAATGCTTTGTTTGAAAGTGCCTATTTAATGATGTGCTGTAGAGCTACAAATCCTGTCCTGGGAATGGAGTGACTTCGTTTGGGTCAGAGCAGAACTTTACATTAAAGGAGCTTCATTTTAAGGGCATGGTATATTTCCCATTCTTACTCCCAGAAAGATGAGTTTCTGGTTCAGTCAAACAGGCTCCTACCTGAGCCAAACCTTATTTTGCTCTTCATGTGATAATAAAAATGTTCATTGAAAACATTAATGGGACTGTGCACTTAGATGGGTTTTTGATTTGAGGGTTCCAAAGCTCTTTTTAATAAGAATTGCTGATTATGTTGCATAGTAAAACCAGATTAGATCAAAAGGGGTTGAGAATCTGTTTTGTTTGAGAGACAGAACAAACCTATCCCAAATGTACAGATAGTGTGTACAAAATGAATTTTATGAGCTTTATAAATAACTCAATAATTAATTTTTCGTTAAAATTAATTAAGAATCTCATACTTTATAGAATGTTAACATCTATGTTTATCTTTGTCTTGGCCCAGATTATCGTAATGGAATGATAGAGACACATTAAACTTATATATAGTTAAAAATAATTGAAATCTTGTTCATAGACTCTTTGTAAAGAAATTAGGATGTAATTAATCTAAGTTGTTAATGATGCCTAGATGCTGTGGCGTTCGGGGTCTGTGCCAGACTTGGGTCACTTGGATTTGCAGACAAAGGAACCTAAGCTGTTGCTGTGTTTCCTTTGTGGCTTGTTCAACACAGCAGGACAGTGCTCTGCAGGCACTTGCTGGCATCAGGGATGCCCCTTCCCTGAAGGAGGAGATCCCATTGGCAGGGATGTGCCAGGACCCAGAAAACCACCATGCCTTGGGGATGGCTCCCTGTGGCTGGAACTCTGCCTCTGGGAGAACAGAGCCTGCACAGAGACACTGAGATTCATCTGAGCATCCTCTGCACCCCTTGTGGAGTGAGAGGCTCTTGTGTAGGGCCCTAAATAAAAACACTCTTCAAAGGTGAAAAGCCAAAGTCACGAGTGTGCTTTGGGTGTGTGACACCACAGGAACATAGTGAACATGTCCTAAAAAAGTTTAATTAGGAGAAGTGATAGAAAGTACTTCAGGACATCAAGCTGCTAGAAATATCAGAAGGTAGGGTTCTCTTGGGCTTTCTTATGCCTCACTACGTGTGATTTAAAAAATAAAAAATAAAAAATAAAAAATAAAAAATAAAAGCAAGCACAGTAAAAAAATTGCTAAGCAAAGCATCAAGTACTGTTACAGTTAAGAGTATCAGTAACTTAGCAATAAAAATAGTAGAGGACAATATCTAACTGCACAAATTCCGGATATTCATAGCTGACTTCATATATAAGAGAAAGCAACTGCATTGAGATAAGAAATGCAGAGATAAGGTACCCAAACTTACCTTAGCCTGGAGAGATGCCACAAAGGGAGGAAGTGGAAAATCAATGATGATGCATTTTACCAACAATTTAAATCCCATTTGGGACCATAGAGACTGATGTAATTCTTGTCCACACTGAACCATAATCATTGCATCTGTCCACTGGCTTCCCTAATATTTTCTTTTGACCTGATAAGGAATCTAATACCCGACTACAGCTTTTCACATGTCTTGAAAGTCACAGGGAGGGTGTTAAGATGTGTCAGCCTTGTGAGAAAGAGAAAGGAGATGGGAGGAAATTATAGAGGGATGATAGGAAGGAAAGGGGGGTGTGTGTTAAGAAAGGAGAAGTGAAAGACAGTGCAAAATGAAGACAAGCAAAGAAGGTCAGGTTGGGAAAAGGAGGGATTTGCACCAGAGATGGGGATGGAGGGACAGATAGAAGGGAAGGTGGGGGGATGACTGGGCGGGGCAGGTTGGCAGTTTTAGAGAGAAGGGTGTTACATTTTCTTAAAATGTAGGTATTGGCATGCATTGGACTAGTGTCTTGGCTTTCTAGATAGACAGGCCTCAGTTAAAGGGAATGGGGTACTGGACCCTCATAAAATGCATCTCATCTTTTGGTGCCTGAGCATTTTGGCAGTATAGGCTCATTTATGGTTCAAGTCATTGTCTGAGGCACAACTATCTACCTTATGCTGTACTGCTAATTACCAAGGGAAAAAGGGAGATAAATCCTGCCTGTAGCCTGATGTAGTGCAGTAGAAGTGAATCCTGGCCCCCATGTGCATTGCTTCCTGAAAGGGTTTGTTTTTTTTTCTTTTTGCACATACACAAACACTACACAACCAGTAAGAAAGCTCTTCTTTCCCAATCAAAAGCTGTTTTTTCCTTTTTCCCATCTCTCACAAGTGTGTTTACTATATCTGTCTGCTGCTCTGTACTAGGTTGAGTCGTGTGTTTTGATGAGCCAACATAGCAGAGCTGCCTGCAATCTTTTCTTTCCCTTTCAGCATCTCATACTGCACAATGAGATCAAAGAGGTTAAGTGAATTAGGGATCTCCTAACCACAGCTTTTTGGAAATGTGTGACTGTTAGCAATGCACAATGGGCCCTTCCCTCCATTTGTTCCCCCTCCTACACATATGTACCCACCATAGCTTCAAATGCTGTATCAGATCTAAGGAGACCCATTAGGAAGTAAGCAAACCAGCCAATACAGATGAACCAAAACTCTTCTTAAAAGCGAGAAAATGTGCTACAAGGATTTCAGATCCCAAATCAATTGAGTCACTCATGTGGAGGCACAAAAATGGAACCATATGTTATCTCAAAACCAAAATATTTGAGAATCAATTCTGGTTTTACCGCTGCTGTCAAAGCTTGGCTTCCCAGTTTAGCTTTCTTGCCAGGGATATTATTAGCCCTCTGCCACTGCTCAGGTGCTGCACTGATGGACAGGGCTATTGAAATAAAGGGCTTTCTGGCTGGAAAGGCAAAGTGAATAAAACAGCATGGTGGCAGGGCTGCAGGTGGCTTTTAAAAGTTTTTCAGTGAAATGAACAACAGTTTATTTTGGAGCAGTCAATAGAGTTTTGGCTGAATTGATGTGCTTTAGTTATCTTAGCACTTGAATATTTTTCCTTTTAAATACAGGTACAATTTTAAAAAAAGGCTGTTTGAAATGAAAAGTCAGAAGCATTATTATAGGAAAATGTATGGGCCTTGAGACCTTTTAGATATTTTTATATGTAGTATATCAAGATTTTTAAGTGATACTTAATTTTCCCTCTTTTTTAAGAACTCAAAAACAATAGAAAGGCAGAATCAAGCAGATAACTGCACAGACACATGTCACTGCTTTTGGGGTGCTCTGCTGACAAGGAGATGTGAAGCTGTCCCTCAGAGAGGACAGTACATAGCCAGGCCCACGTGTCCACATGCAGCAGCACAGCCCCTGGGTAGTGTGAGGAAACTGCCAGGGTAGTTTTCTAGTCAGCTTCCCACTTGTATTAAAAACATCTCTGATCTACATCAGTATCACAGACTTGGCCTTCAAGGTGAACTTATGAAGAAAGTCATGTAATATGATGAATTTCTGGCTTTGGAGTGCAGCCACCAGATCATCATCCAGTGAAAGAAACAGGACAACTGTGCCTTTTCCCCCAAAAAAAGAATCCTTGAGATGGAGATGTTGCAATGCCATGCATGCTACATTGGTCTTTCTAACTTACTAAGGCTCTCTTCTGGGGAATAGAAATGAAATGTGTTTTATGGAGCAGGCTTTTATCACTTATTATCTAGTCATTTCAATATGGTTTTGAGTAATTAAACTTTATATGGAGCTCTTTGGAATTGCTCTAGATTTCCACTAGGTCAAGGATCTGACTTATACAGGGATATCTCTTTTTTTCACAGTAAAACTAGAAACTCTGTCTCATGGCATGTTCTTCTTGCTCATTGAGTGGTTTTGTGAAACTGCTGTCAAACATGGTATTTATTAGGGTTGTGCACAAATACCTAACGTTGTGAACACGCTGCATACATACATTAATGTCATGTTCAGGTGGCAAAGCATTTATAACTGTCACCACTTTCCTTGTCTCTCTTCTTGCCTGTCTCCAAACACATAATCAGCCCTGCTTCTGGCTGATTGATGAGGTAGGTGGGGGATGGTCACGATTGTCCTCACATTGCTGTGCATTCTGCAGACTTCAGAGACAGAGGTGCACAGGGACTTGTGCTTTTGGGAGTGTGAAGTATAAGACAACAGCAATAATCCACCTTTTGGGGTAATAGCTGAAAAATACATGGCATGAAGTAACACTGCCAGGGTCTGTTGGTGGTGTTGTGGGAGGATTGTTAGTGAGAGTTGGCCTGGCTGAGATGCAAGGTCATCCAGACTTACCTCTGGCAGGCCAGGGCTTGGCTTCAAGCCCTGGGAGGCATTCATCTAACTCAGGGTGTGCCAGAGATATCCTCCCAGGATATCTGGGAATATGATAATGAATCTAAATTCAGTTCCCCTATTGGTTGTTTGTGTTCCATATTTGGTAATGTTTCTAGAATGATTCACCTCCAAGTCTATATGTTGTTACTCCTCCCTTGTTTCTGGTCTTTGGAGTTTGTCCCTCTACTGTGCTTGGCTTTTGGGCATCGTCCCTATTTTATTTCTCATTAAAGTAAATTTTCTTTTTGGACATTCTATCGTACCCGCTCCTTTCTCTGTGCCACAACTGCCCTGGAGTCAGGGAACTCAAAATATTTGTTGCAGCTACCCTTGCTGTGACAATTGTTTGTTGGGTTTAGGTGATCTTAGATAATTTGCTAGAATATATACTGGTATCCTTGGGAATTTGGGCCCTTCCAACCTGTTTGCCATGCAAATATCAGTGCCTTCAGACACCTCAAGCCACGTCTCATTGCCTCACACAACTCTGTCAGACTCAGTCAGAGTGCTGCCTACAGGACTCTGCAGCATTAGCAGCACCCACTGCTTTCCTCAGCAGAGATCAAGGGGTGCTTTCCATGGAAAAGTAACAGGTTCTGTGAGAGCACATACAGCCCCAAATTGTTCAGTCTCCTACCCGTCAGTCAGTGCATGGAGGCTGTTTAGACTGGACAGTATCTATTAGCATGAGGTCATTTCTCAGAAAATCTCCCACAGTTGCCCCAGTTTGGTCTGGGCTTGTGAAATTATTATCAGCAGCAGGAGTGCTGATATGAGCCAAAGAAAAATCTGCTGCTAACCAGTGCTTCTACTGCTGCTGCCATCAGGGAAGCTGTGCAGGGACAGGTCTTTCCTGAAAAGGCATGAATAGCAGCACAAGAAGTCAGGGAAGGAAATGAAGCCCTCTGGGGAGTGAGAACTGGGTGCTGGGACAGGGAGGCCCTCTGCAAAACTGAAAACAAGCTGACTTTAGGAGAAAGCTTTGGCTAAGCACTTACAGGCTGTTCTGTGTCAGTGGCATTGCTAGAACAAGGTAAGGGCTCACTCTGTCCCATGCCATGTTTGGAAACCTATCTGCTTGCAGTGCTGTGGCCAAATAATGATTAAGTTCCCACTTTTTTTTTTTATTTTTTTTTTTTTTTTTTTATTTGATGAGGCCAAATAGTCTCACAAGCCAAGTTGGATCTTACCAGCTATTTTAGGTGAAGGAATGTGTGTATGCTAGCTTTGGAAGCAGTTCCATTCTGCTTCCCAGGTAAATGGCTTCAAATCAAGCTCACCATAGTAAAATCCAGCATGCTCTCTGTCACAACTGCTGGACACTCTGCACTTCTGACCTCCATCATCCTCCCAATTCCATCAGGTGTAACCCCATATAAATGTCATGCTGGAAGCAGTCACCTGTATCCTGCAGTTACATCAAACAGCCACGTGTGGTCCAGCCTTGGCCACAGTCTCCTGCCTATCAAGTGACATTACTTTGATAAGGTCTTAGAGTTCACACTCCTTATGAGCATGGTTAATACAGTGGTCCAGCAGCTGCCCTGCAGTTACTTCTTCAACACAAAAATGCTTCAGGGAAAATGTTTTGAAAAGAGTGTATCTGACATTTTCATTGGGCTTACTGTCCTCAGCCTGTGCAGAGACTCAGCTTTCTGAAGTTGTGCTTTCAGTGTCAGCCCACCTCCACCAGCATCTGCTCACCAGTGGATCCCACTGTCCTTGCTTAGAGAGTATTTTAGGGTTTGTTAGAGATCCTTTGGGCTCTCTGTGTTTCTGAATATGGAAAGAACATGCTCCATTTCCTCTCAGTTGAAAGCTGCAATATGCTTGTCTAGACCCTTGTGATGCCTCTCTGTCTGGTGTTCCAAGAAGATCTACAGTGTCCTAAAGAAAATTCAATAAACTTTTATCTTTTAGTAGTAATTTTGCATCTCTGGTTAGCCTTTTATATTAGCTATACCATTACAACACATGACCATTCACATACACAAATACAGCAAACACACCTTCACATTTTCCACCAAGGCATCAGTGCACCATCATAAAAGCCAGAGTCTCTAATTTCAGGAGAAAAGTTATTTCAGTGTTGCTGAAATGGGAATCAGAAGAAAGGGGGCTGATCACAGCACCACTTACCTCACCACCTATCTGCTTGGCAGCAGAAACTGGACCTGTTCAGCTGAAAGAACAGATTGCCTCTCCAAATGGAGGGTTAATTAACCACTTGAACAAACTGCTGAAAGCAATATTCTTCTTTTCTTCATCTTGTCACGTGATGATTGGACCTCTTTCTGGAAGTTATTTTTTAGCCAAATATTATGAGATTTAATATATTTAATTTGAAGATGGGGCATGGTACAGGCACCAAGTAGCTGAGTCAATCTGTGATCTGTCAGTAATGTTTTGTTCAGTGATACTTTGAAAAGCAAATTCAAAGACACCCCATAAAATAGTGTTAGAAAATAATTGTTTCCCTACAGCTGATCAGATTGGTGGAAATATTGAAGATTCCTTCTTAGAGCAACTGCTGAGTCCTGTGATATCTGATGTTACCCAGATAGTTTGTATAGATTGAAGGCTGTGTCCCATTTCCCTTCTGCTAGGAAAGACTTCTAAGTTTGCCATGTCAGAAGAATTTATTGGGAGGCATCTCAAGCTAGACTGGGCTTAATAGGTGCCTAAGGCTTTTTTTTCCAAGCAGATATTTGCTGGGGTACTCCAGCTGTGGATGTGCTTTTCCTTTTTGCTGTGTGTAACATCTGTGCAGTGGGATTTTGTTTGACTCTTTGGCAGTTTTCTTCTCCTTCCCCCAAGCTGCTTTGGCTGCTCACCCAGCTTTTTACCAAATTGCAAATTTATTTTCCTTCTGCTTTTGGCAGGTCCATATGTGGAACTGTCAAAATGTCACTGGCATCAATTGTGAAAGGTTAGTGCCACATTATAGTCAGGGAGCTTATTAACAGAAATGATTGGGTTTTGGAGAGGGGCAGGGAAGGACAAATGGGAATCCATTTTCCAGGCACCTGCTTTCTCTACTAAACATTTCTTCTTGTCACATATATATTTTCAGAAAGTGGTTGCCATCTGCATAGGAGAAAAATCAGCTGGAGACCCCGTGAAGAATGAGGCTGTTCTTTGTGAGATTCCAGCAAGCTGGGAGAGGGAGATGGAGAGGCAAGGGGGGCAAGTCGGCCAAATTCATTTGAGTGTTGAGTGACAACAGATGTTTATTTTCACCAATCCAGTGGCTAGAGATGAGATCATGCTACAAAAATTGGGTCTGATGAAAACCCAGTGTCAAGGTGGGAGGATGTGGGTTCTTTATTCCATGATACCAGCTTGGGTCCATAAGTGTCATGATTTCCAGTTGCTCTCCTCAAGTTTATAAATGCCTATATTTAGGTGACAGCTACTGTTTTGCTTATTTGCATCTCTGTACTTTTTTTGGCTTTTATCAGAATGAATTCCAAATCACCACTGAAAAAAATACCCTACTGCAGTTTTTTATTTGTCCAAAGCCTCTAATCTATCGACCAGTGCAGAGAACCTAGCTGGCAATCTTTAATGTATTAATATTCAAAATGACCTAGTGAGGTGAGATTTTTCCAGTTTATGAGAACTGAGGCACAGAAAGCCTGACTTTCTGTGATTTTTGAGGAGGTCCATGTCCCTGTTTTCTAGATGATGTTCTGAAGCCACAGAGGTGTCTAATAAAACTACAGAAAGTTTGCTTCTCCAGCTGGGAATGGGGACCTGGTGACATTCCCAGTGAGATGGGCATTGCAGTAGGAGTTGGAGCCCTGTGGTCACAGGTGCCATGTCTCCAGGACCGGGCAGGAGAGGCCCCTCTTGGTTCTGACCCTCATAGCAGGCTGGACTGCCTCCTGCAGGCTCCAGCAGCCCTCCTGGAGGAAATCTGAGCTCAGAATCAGGGCTTTGGTCAATCAAGCAACCATCCCCCACCTCTTTGTGCCAAGAAGAATTTTAATGTACTTCCAATTTCTCTTTTTAGCACACACAAAGAAAAAAGAAAAAAATTAATAATCATTTATAAGAGAAGTTCTTTTCAGACAAATGGGAAAGCATTCAATGCTGATATATATTTTCCCCCACATTTAAATGGTATCTATTTAAATGCAGATTTTCTGGTTTCATATGTGGAGCTTGGAAGAAACGCCTTTCAATTTAAATGTTAATAGAAGAGTAAACTTCAAAATCAAAATTTCTCCATAAGGGACAATGTTTTTTCACAGCTCTAAATGTCTTTCTCTACTTCTTCCCTCCTTCTCCTCCATCCTCCTTCTTTTCTTCCTACACCTCAGCCCAGCCTCACTTGCATTAAATAGTCTTTTTAAAAAGAAGAATACATCTTTCAGAGTTGCTGAATGAAATGTTTAATGCTGGGATCTGTGGAATGAGTGTGTTTGAGCAGAGTGCTGGGGCACTGATAAAGCAGAGATGCCATCCCTCCACCTCCAGCCTTTTTCATGCTGGCCATTTATCAAACGTGCTGCTCTGAATGCTTTGTGCTGGGATTATGCTCAGGCTCGTGCAGTGGTTGGGGCAGGGGATGAAAAGGAAAGAAAACATTTAGCATAATATTTTAGTTGCTCCTGGTTGTGAGCAAGGCTTTGGTGCTGGGACAGGCAGCAGAGGAGGGAAGTCAAATGCAAAGGGAAGAAGATTAAAAAAAAGGTGCTGTTACCAAGTCTCTCTCTTTCTGTATTGCCCCTCCTGCTCATCCTCTGCTTCTTTGCTGCACGTCTCCAACTTCATTTATCTTTGGGAGAAGCTTAGGGTAAATCTGCTTTTTACAAAAGACACTTAACGCTATCTGATACTGGAGTTCTACATACAACTGTGGTTTTTTGCTTCTTGTCACACTCGGTTTCTCATCTTTAGTGCAAGCTTTTCTTTAATTTTTCTCATTGCTTTCATTAATTATCCATCTGTTTTTATCCATTCTTCTTTCCTCACTGAAAGAAAAAGGAAAGAAAAAAAAGGGATTCTGGTTTTTCTTCTGCTTCTTTCTGGCCCTGATGAGCCTTATCCACCTTTGCAAGAAGTGGTTCAAGAGATAATAACCAAAGATTAAATCTTAATAAAATTCCATGTGATTAGTGGATATGTAGGTACTGTGATGGTGACCAGCATATAAAAAGCAGACTGTAACAGGGCAGAGTCTGCTCACAGCAGAAGGGCAATTCTGTAAACTAAATAATAAAGTAACTAATATGTAGAATAGGCTATAGGGCTTTCTTTGTCCAGATTATGTTCATACAAATGTTACTGTATGTCATTATTATTTGAATGCTTATGAAGAAAATGGGGTAAACTGGCTTCCCCAGCCCCCTTGGGAAACAGGAGAAAGTCTGATTTTCAGGGGAAAGCTTTGGAGTGCCCAAGACTCCCACTGATTTCAGGGAAAGCAGAGCTCACTGGGCTCTTCAGTGATGATCAGTACCTTGCCCCCAGGGTGTCCCTAGGTGCCTGTGACAGCCTGGCAGCAGGGCTGTGTGATGAGGCTGGCCTTGGTGCCCTGCTCTGCACTGCCTCCTGTGCACTGTACCTTGTGGGGGCATTAACAGAGTATTCAGTCTTGGTGGTGTCAGAGCAGCACTTCTCACCAGCACTGAAAGCACTTTACAATGAAGGAAGTCACCTTTGCCCCGAACCCAGAGCCTATCACAGATCTCTTCCAGACCATTGGAGAATGCAGAGAAACTTTCATTTAGAAATGGGCTTTCCACCTGGCCTCTCCCACTGCCACTGGGGGTGGAGGTGCTGGGAGCAGGGAGATAGCACCTCACATCCTCCAGGAAGAGTCCCTCTGGTCAGGTTAATGTGATGTTGAGGGACTGTGTTGCCCTTCCTCCCCATCAAGATCATACTTGTGCTTTGGTGGCTCCAGGTAGAGGCCACTCCCAATAAGAGATGACTAGCATAAATAAGTGTGCATCACCTGGGTTTTTCAAAAGTACAGGAAGGAAGAAAAATGAAAAAGGCACAGCTTTGATGTCATAAAGTCCCAAAGGCCTCACTGAAATTGAGCAGAAGCCATTTTATTTCAAATGCCTAACACCTGCATCCATGAAAGCTGTGTAATGAAGCCTCTTGGCTTGGTCACAACTGAGAAATGTTTGCTTTGTGTGGCCTCACCTAGCTGGAAGGATTAAAGTTATGAGTAAGAAGAGTGGCCAAAATAGCAGGTGCCTCAGACTTTTGTGTTTCTGAGGAGAGAGGGAAAAGAGGGATGAAAGGGTAGACTGGGAAAATTTCAAGTGTACTCTGCTGGGACTAAAGCTTGGAAATATTCCTAGACGATGATATATTGCAGGGCTGAAATCACGGATAGTAAATCTGGAAAGAGAAAGACTCTCTAAGATCAGCGCTGAAGAAATAAAAATGATCAGCTTCAGCTACTTTCCAATAAAATCTCCTCACCAGAACCAGAGAGGGAATGGTGTGGAGTAGGTAAGGTAGAATAGGGTGTGACAGAGTAAAATTGAGTTGAACAATGAACAGTGAAAGTTGAATGATGCTTTGGCATAGGCTCAGCTACTCTGGCCCACTAGATCAGGGCTGTAAGGGCAAAGCTTTTCTTTCTACTCTGCTGTCACTCAGAGCTGAGTAGCAACACAACAGATACCAAAAATATCCTTTTTCTTCTCTGGCCAAAGTTTCTTTTTGAGTGTAAGGGAAAGTAGGATTGGAGCAAAAGGCTCCCTTTTATGGGATGGCTTTCACAGCCATCTTTCTCTCAGGACATAAGTCTTGTGCCTGCTACAGTAGAACTGCTTCAGACATGTTAAATGCCTGCAGTACAAATGTCCAGTTTATGCATTGAGCTCTCTAATATCCATATCCTAAACTCTCTTGAAGACAAATCCATCTTTTCACCCTCATGAGACACCTTTTCTCACCCTTTTCTGCCCTGTACTTAAACAAGCCTTGTTTCTTTTCTTCTCTAGTGCCTCTTTAAATCCCTCCCTTATCATCTAGGGGTTTTCTTTTGCCTTTTCTCTGCTGTACATGAGGAATAGGCAAGAATAAAATCAGAACTTCGTATTTGAGCTCCAGATAGTGCTTTCAGCCAGTGCAGAATTTCTAAGGCCCCTGTAATTTTCCCCAAATAGAGAAGGAATTTCTTTCAGACAGTAACATCAGTATGTGATCTGTTCTGAGAGATCCCCTTTCCTCTGGTGCTTTATGACAGTTTGCCAGAGATAAGAAATTGCAGTGTCATGTGAGGTTTACTATTTGCCAGCATAAACCTCTGAAGGTGTCAGCCTTTGTAGAAGACATAACTTCATTCCTCCCTTGACAAACACTTCACCTGACTCTGAAATTTTGGGATTTCTTATGAAGGAGGGGAGACTGAAGTGCCAGCATTGTGTAGCTGGCACCTTTTGTGATTGTTTCTGTTTTAAATAACTGTAAGAACACTTAAGAACTCTGGTGGAGGAAATCCATATAGGTGGCCCGTCCCAACAAAAAAAATCAATCTCATGATGTCCATCCTCCATACACCTCATCCTAAGGGACATGTCAACTAGCACAGACCACAGCCAGCTTGCAAAGCTTCCTATCAGCTTTTCCATATTGGTGGGTTCAGACATTGCTGGCACTTAACGAGCACAAACACTTAACAATTTATCACACAAATAACAATCTCTAGTCAACAGAAGGTGATGGGATTTTGTGGTTTAGGAGAAATTATGCAGTTGTCTTATAAAGGCCACTTTGTTTGTACCTCTTGAGATATGAAAGCTCACTTCATCCTTGATGGAGCTGATTTCCCTTCTGGAAAGAGCTGATGAGGGTCTTCTGCTGTTCTTTCGCTCAGCTGTGAGAGTTGTGTTTTCGTGTATGTTTCTGACGTGTATTTCTGAGTCTCTCTGGTGCAGATACTTATATATAAATATCATCTACTGTTACTTTGGTTGAAGTGGGTTGTACTCACTGAGGTTGCATTAGAGTAATCTTTAAACTGAAGACTGCGTTGCCACATGATTCAGTGAAAGGCACTCAGAGATTTTAACAGTCTCAGGTAGAATAATACATATTTCTTTTTTTTTTATCTCTTCATACCTGAAGTGCAAAGAAAAGATTAAAACCCTCACCCTCTATTTGCCAGCCTTATCCAAAATACAGTTTTAAGCTCTGCAGAGAGAATAGTGAAAGCCAGAAGATGTCACTCAAAATCACCTGCATTAACACTCACTTGTTCCTTGTATCTGGGAGTTGCTAGGGCTGACATTCAATAAAAGACATGTCTGTCCAATTCTATCTTGCCCCCCACTGAAGTTTCAGGGTGAGATAAGAGAAGAGATTATGTCAGAGAAAGATACCTGTGTGCTGTTGATTATTTATAAGAGAAGTAATTTAAACAAAGCTCAGTGAAATCTGGTAAATTGTGCTCTAGGGCTGTGAGCTGTTCTTGAACAATTTCCAATACAAACATTTGTTTGGAAAATGAAGAAAAAGGAGAGATTTTGACTCTTTTCAAGTACAGATGTTCTTGATCCCTGGTAAAGATAAATCAGAGGGAATTTAGTACAGGAGGGTATAGATCACAGGGACTAGCAATGAAGGATTATGCTAAAGAATTACGCCATCCCAGTCTATTTCTACTTGTGACGTTACTATATCCTGACATCTGTTCCTAGACAGGCACAGAAATGCATTTGTGATTTCCTTTTTGATTTTCCCATTTGTTGGGACACCTCAGGAAAGAACTGTGCTATACCCAGAATGTCTTCTAAGTTGTTCTAGATATTCTTGATGTAGACTTCAGGGTGCTTAGTCCCTTCAGACCTTCCTCAATTGGGAGGAGGAAGGAGGACACGTAAGATGGACTATCTGAAATACTATTTGCAGCGATATTGCACTTTCTGAGGGTCTGATAATGAGCACTGTAGTTTGATTTGCTAGCAAACACTTGAGAACAAGCAGTTCTGGAAGCAAAAGCAGTGCTGTGTGGTTCAAGGGCTGTCCAGAAATCCTGCTAATACAGATTTAATTATATACTCTCCACAAAATTTTCATGTAGCTGGGGGTATGTTGATTTTCTTGACTTGGTTTCCCCATCTTTCAGAAGAGTCATACAGTCCTTCTGTAGGTGTTGTGAGGAAAGCAATCTCTAGTGTTTTGGAGGTATTGTTATATTCTGTGGAAAGGAAGATGGATATCAACAGGAAGACTGAGACCTTGCTTTAAAAAGATGACTTGCAATTTCAAGGAATGGAATGGAACATCAGAAGTCAAAAAAGCATATTGAAATTTTTAAAAAGCAAAGCTGACTCAGAACATGTTATGTTTGCAGCTGCTGGGGTGTGAAACTTCTTCCACGATGTGATAACCAGCATGAATTACTTTATTGCTCATAACAAATACAGATGGACAGATAGCAGGGTGAAAGGAAGGGCAGGGGCATTTGCAAACTGACAGAGAGGACCTTCCATCACATGTTGCTTGGAAATAAATGACTCTTAATCAGCTTCTCTGCCTTTGTTTATCTTCAGGAAACCTATAGAGTTAATATTCCCAGCAGAAAACAAAAATGCTTTTATGAAATGCATGTAGGTTTATGAGACTCTGTATTTTAAGGATGTTGTCTAAAATGCTAATGTTTCTCTTTTCATCATGATTCACAAAGCTTGTGGCTGTCAGCTTTATCATTTCAGCTTCCATCATGGAACTTGGATTACTCCATTCTTTGTCCCTTCTCCAATGTTATCAGTCAAGAAGTTTATTGTTCCCTACCTACACAAACATGATACCTGTATTCCTTGCTTGATGAGCCACATTGCTTTTGAGTCAGGATTGAGTTCCCTGCCTTTTACATACAGCAACACCACCTCTAGTAGTGCTAGATATGAAAAGTCTCCCAAAGAGAAGATATTCACTTGTAGCTTTTAGTCAACATTAAAAAGAAAAAGGGATGAAGAAGGTTTCTAAAAAATGTGTGGAAAGATAATATTGTATTTTCACCCACAAGTGATGTTGGTATCTATGTCCACATAGTAAATAATTGAAACAAGTAATCATATAGGCAAAGCATTAAAAATTAATTTCTGTATTGTAGGTTATGGAATAAACAATGTAATACATCCCTTACTTTCACCTTGTTGCTACATTTCTAAAGGTTTGGTTTGCTGGATGGTGGAGAAGGGGAATCCAGTGTCCCTGCAGTCTGTGCACTTTGTTACAGAGTGAGGACTTGGGATGGGTACCCACAGGAGGATCAGCTGCAGGGCCAGCTGAGCAGTGCACGTGAATGCACTGAGATAAGTTTGTTTGCTGTTGCAGCTCCCATTTGACTGGATAAGATTCAACAATGCATTTTGCTGGCATAGTCACTCCTTCAGTTGATTGCTGTTGTCATGCCATGACCCTGAGATCCTATTACTCAGAGAGGTTTTCAAAAAGAGAAAGAATGTAGGGAACTATTAATTTCATAGTCTAAAAATAAATAAAAGCAATTTCAGAAAAATAAACTAAACCCAGAATGTGCTCAAACATCATAAAGTGGTGTTACATGACAGCATGACCCTTTTTACCTTTGCAGGATGCATTCAGGAAGGATCTTATCAGTGCCAATCAAACTCAGACAAAACCCCATCAATTTGTACTGATGAGCTATTGTTTATTTATATGTCATTCTCTCCATCCTAAATTAGCAGAACAAATTTAGATATTGCCTCGAGTACACAATGCAAATCTTTGCTTTTCTTCTGTCCTTTCCATGTCAAGCACCACACCAACAAACAGTAATCATAAACAACCCCATTAATAGGGATTGAATCTAGGGAATACAGGCTCCTATTTCTCTAAATAGCCTGAGGGTGATGATTGGTTCACATCCATTAAGTACTTTTCCACAAAAGAATCACTTTGAATAGACTTGATCCCAGCAGTGACCTCAGCTTCATGTGGGCACTGACAGGTGAGGAGCACCAGGAAGGTGCTGTTGGACAAGTGCAGGCTGTTGCTGAAACCAGCTTTACAATCCCCTTTCCCAAAACTGCCATTTGCAAGGGCTCCACTCAAGCTCTCCTCAAGGAATGTTATGGCAGGACAAAAGCTAAATAGTTTTAAATAGAAAAGAATGTTTATATTTTATTTATTTCAGCTAATCCCTAGTGGATGGACTTGTGAGAAGCAGATTTGCATCTGCATTAAGGAGTGGCAATCTTAAACTAATCTCACTGAACTTGGTGAGAACTAAGAGTTCATAAAGAAGTTCAATTTGGATTTCACTGTGTTAGAAAGGGAATTTCAGGCTCCATCAGCAAAAGAGGTTGAGGGAAACAAATGTCAAAATTTGGCCTAGAAATCTCGGTCCTATTCCTTTAAGGTCTTCTGTTTATTGGCAAAATTCACACAGATTATAGCAGGATAAACACCATTCCTGAGTTTGGCATACATGATGTGGGGATGCTTGTGATCCACTCTAGGGCATATGAAAACTGGGCCCATCAGCCAGGCATTGGGGTAGATCTGAGGGGTTCTGGACATCTTGTAGCTGAGTAAAGCTATTTAAGCTGAGCTCATTAGAAGCAGGTTGTTAGAGTATGGTGTATTAGGACAGGCAAATGGTGTTACTTGGAGTCAGCAGTCACAAGATAAATTGTGAGGGGTTGACACAAAGAGCTGTGCAGCACCTTGGAGAGATGTGCTGTGCTGTTATGGAAGATAGGAAACAGTAATGATTTTATGTTCTCATTTTCAAATTGAGCCCAGGCGCTCATGGACTGAAAAAGTAGGAAGACACTTGGCCATCAAAGATGCTTACAAACACTTACTGCTGGTTTTAGAAAGCACTTTGAGAAATTCCCAAGGAACAGAGACATTGCCTGGAGGAAGTACAAGTTTCTGCAGGAAATGTTTTGGGGTTTTTTCTGTACCAGAGCTCCTTGAACATACTCAAATGTGGTGGGACAGTCACAAAACCTAAGATAAAAGTACTTATTTAAGATGTGTATGTTGTTAAAACAGCCTGATTACTGGTGGACTGAAGACCTGGTTATCTTTATATTGTCAGAGAGACTCCTTGGAAAATCAGTGGCAATCTATAGGAAGGAGTTATAGTTTCAAGGGAGAGGTTGTATTCTGCAACTTGATCTTGCATACAAAGAACTATAATGAATATGGACCTGATGAAAACTGCCTTTAAGTCATTCTGTAGTAGCATACCAATAGACTTTGTGGACACTTAGCATTTTGGATTTGAAGTCTTATAAATCTCTGATGATAGTAATTTATCACTCTTCGCAGAATTCATTGAATCTGCAGTGTGGGTATTGGTGATCCTTTTATCCACTGTGGGAAAAGCATAGAAAATAACAGAAACTGAGACATAGTCAAAGGCCAGCCAAGGAGAAAAGCTGCCATAGAGACTGGTGGATGATTCACAGTTTTTAAATCTTTCTCCTCTGTCATAAGCATTCTGTTTCTTGAAAAAGAAAAAAAAAGTAAAATCACTGCTGTGCAAAAAGAAAAAAAAAAAACCAAACCAACTTTCAAGAAGGAAACAAATGTTTAGAGAGTTGACTTGGCTGGAATTTTCTCTGTACATATACTCTTGATATATCAGTACTTAAACTTTTTATGCGTGCATGAAGGGGGGACAGGGAATAATCAAATGTTAGTGAAGATGCCCCCATCTGTTTCATTATCTGAGGGTGTGAAGATGCTCTTTAGCTCACATAGTCCTTGCTCTTTCAGTTGCCAGGTGGTCTCACTGCCCAGATTTCACATCCAAACCAACTGTGAAGGATTTTTTTTTTCCTAGCACATGCAGGAAGAGGCTTCCCAGCAGTCCCATAATCCCATCCTTTTTGCAGAAGGCAAATATGCAACATAGCCAGGTCTTTATTTAAGGATTCCTTTCATTAGGACTTGGGGATCCTTTTCATTTATTTATGAAATAAATGCAGGTCAGCCCCTGTCACCCACATGAGATGTACTCAGTGCTCACTAAAAGAGCAGAAATGTTTTGCTGCAGCACCCTGCCCTCCTCCTACTCTTAGTGCTCCCTGGAGCAGTCAAAAACATTCTCACCAGTCTAGGTACAGGAGAGGGCAATGATGTGTCCTCTGTCCCAGCTGTGTATCTGGAGTGCATCTAATGCTGTCTGACACCAGAGTATCAGAGTGCCTCGCTGTTCTGCAGGTACCACAGGTGCCACCTTTCACTCCTCCCACCACTGGGTGCTATGACCCAACTTACACATTGGAAGCTGTGGCCCAGAGGGGCTCAGTGACTTGCCCAAAATCACATGGGGGTCACAATTGAGATGAATCTTCTGTCATGTCTGTGCTGGTGCAACGCATAGAAACTGTTTTGCTGATCAGTTTGAGCAGGGTGATGACAAGTAATGGACAGAGATGAGAAGGCAAGATGTAAACAGATGTCATGCTAGTACCCAGAGAGTGGAGTTATTAGGCACAGCATTGCACTGAGGTCATTTTACAACTTCTAGCTCCTGAGCAAGCTGTCACAAGTCACTTGGGTGCATCTGCACTGAGCTTCATTGTGTGGTAAAATTGTTACCTGCTCTCTCTCTCCCCAGCCCGTTAGTGACTAAATGTATGGTTTGTCCTTGCTCTGAATCATCCTTACTTACATCATCCCATACCAACACACCCTTGCAGATCAGTAGCATTTTGGATTAAGACTGTTATGAACCCCTGATGATGCTGATTTATCGCTGTTCCCACTCATGTTGTTTTTCTGGCTTCCCCACTGCAGATCTGCGCAGGATGACAGCTGGCTTCATGGGCATGGCTGTGGCCATCATCCTCTTTGGATGGATTATCGGCGTGCTGGGGTGCTGTTGGGATCGAGGCCTTATGCAGTATGTGGCAGGGCTTCTCTTCCTCATGGGAGGTAAGGATGGTGGTGTTTGAAGAAATGCGTTTTCTTGTTGTTTTCATGTTCCCTCTTTCCACATGTCCCTCCTTTGCTAAGTCACTGGAAATATGTTTTCAGAGTTTTTTACTTGATCTGGACTTAGTTTCATTCCGAGCTCCTCTGGTGCATATTAAGGATCACCCAGCCATAGTTACATTTAACTTCCATCACAAAACTTGTCTGGACTGTCTGTAACTCATGGTAGTAGAAAGGATAATCTGAGTTTCTCAGTACAGTTCTCCCTTGTTGGAAGTAACACTGTAACTTAGTAAGCTCAGTAATAAAAATCTAAAGATTATGCAGATGTTATACCCACCAACTATCCTATTTCACAGTGGGACACTTTGATACCTAGAAACTGTGCTGAGAGTTATAATCTATATTTATTACTCATCAGTTATTCTTGAGCCGAATGTAACCTTTAGTTCACAGCTCTCCTTCTTTGCTGTACCTATGAAGAGCATTCTCTGTTTTCCTTTTCCCACTCCACATGTACTTTCTTGTAGCCTTCTCTCTGTAAGAACAATTATCAATCCAGCAGCCCTTTCTGCCACCTGTTCCTCTTTGTACTTGCCTTTCTCAAATATGGATGAGAAGGACCATTCCCTAACAAGGTCTAATCAATGCCTTGTATAAGTAGTGTGATGGTTTCCTTCCCCACTGGTAATTCCTTGCCTGAAGTATTTTGTGGTTGTATTTGCTTCTTTCATGCTGCATCACACTGGAGACCCACAGTAATCCTGCAGCTGGATGAGACATGCAGGCCTTTCTTTGTACTCTCCTACTGATGCTCTCCCAATTTACAGCAGAGGTTTTCTTTAATATTCCCCAGGTACATGCCCTGACACTCTGTGCTTTTGAACTTCCTCCCATTCCTACTACACCAGCCCTCAAGGTCACCCAGCATGTCCCATGTAATGCATCAGCCTTCCTTACTACAGATGCCATCCAAATTTCTGTTAGCAGCAAATTTCAAGACATAGTTACTTGAAATGAAGGGTGTGAGAGTCAAGTCCCAAACTCAGTGCTTGGGTGAATGTCTCAAAGTGAACACCACTACTACTGTTCTCTTTTCTTTTCTCTGCTGGTGATTTTTGTTTAGCTGGGTTATTGCCCTCCAGGCAGATCATCACTTCAGTGCATTTTATCATCTGTTTATCTGTTCTGTGTGTGTGACATAGAGGAAAGATTCTGTAGTCCCAGAAGAGGAGTTAAGTGCTGCAGTAACAAGTATTTATGTACTAGTGAGTTGTGCTGGTGACATTAGACACCAGTTCTCTCTGTGCCCAAAAACACATTTGAAATCTGCTAGGACCTTGTGCAAGCACGCACTGGTCTTCATGGGGATGTCTGTAAATGGTTTGTTGTGGGTGTCAAAACATTATAGGCAATGGCTTGCCAGATGAGCTTGGTGTTTCTTATTTATTTAAAAGCTTAGTTTGCACAGGGGCCATTTTATCCTAATCTGCTCAGATATCTGTGTGGTATTTAAGTTACTACAGCACAGCGTTCAGATTAAAACATTAAGAATATACTATATAAATACAGAAAAAATAAATTTATTAGAAATTAGCTATGTCTTGTTTACTATTCAGAAATTATCATTTTATATGGGTTGGTTTCCAGTGCAGCTGCAGAGATTACATTTTGGCTCAACGTTATTTGTGAGTGGTTTGAAAGATGACTGATATTTCAGGTGAAAAGAGATTCAGTTTTAACCATGTGTAGTGGAATGAGTCACTCACAGCTTACAAAACCATCTTTTAGCATGCTCAAACAACACACATTTCTGTGGAGACACAGCCAAGGTCATGCAACTGGGAACAGGTTCAGTCAACCACATGGAACAAGCTGCTCCCTCTCAGAGAGCAGTGGCTTCTGGAGAGGTCTCTGGAATCGTGGATGCTGGGATCATCCAGCTGCACAGGAGCTCTCAGTGCAATGCAGCTGCTAATTGTCTTATTTTTTATGGAATATGCAATGAGACCATGAGGTGGGGTTATCTCTGGGCTAAGCAAAACTATTTTTGGACATCCTAAGCAGGTGTCGATGCTAAAGAAGGATGTGGAAAGAATGGGAGAGGTTTGCAGAAGAGCTACAAAAATGACTTGTGGTTTGAAAAACAAGGAAAAGACAGCATGCCACAAAAAGTCAATTGCTTGAAACTGTTTACCAGAAGGTTTATAATTGACTTGAACAGAGAGTGGAAGTACCTATGTAGTGAGAAGCCATAGTAGCATGCTCTTTGCATAGACAAAATAATAACCAGATCCAGCAGTTGGAACCTGAAACTAATTGAAATGAGAGGCACCAGATTATTTTATCTGACAAATTCTGTCAAAATGTGTAATATTATAAATAAAGATGTTCTGGGAGGAGATCAAACTTATTTTCTGCTTCAGTGCAGACATGTGAAGGTTACTCTCTTTGTTTTGCACAAGACAATAGCAACTACTATACTGATATCTTTTAACAGTAAATGGGCATAAAGTAACATCTGCAAAATGAAGCAGTCAGTTAATAAAATACACATCTAGAGACATCTAATCTAAAAGTCAGTAGCTATCAATGTTTTCAGACTGTGTCACGTGTTACACAGTCATTCCTTTTACAATCAGTAATTAATTTAAACTTTTAATTTTTTTACTTTACAGTAAAAGACTTCACAGTCTTTTAATTTAAACTTTTTTATTGCTGGATGGTGTTTGAAATCAAAACTGTTGCTTTTGTCTTGCCATAAATGCTGTCAACATATTACTGTACTGTTTCTTAAAATGCATGGAGCCAGAGTGCCTCTTAGTTTTGCCTAACTTTTCCTCAGGTCCAATAATGGGAAAACTGCTTTGGAAAGTTTCTGCCATCTGACCTCATTGCAGCTGAGGGGAGACTATGTTCCATTGGTAGCCATAGGATCGGACTGAAATCCAACCTTCCCTTCCATTTTCAACACCACTTGTATTGGCTATGTTTGTAGCATTTGTTCTAGTTTTATTTCTAGACAAATAGCTCTTCTGCAATGCTTAAATGCTGCCAGCTTAACATATCTATGGGGCTTGTCTCTTACTGCCCATAATTCTTTGAACAGGAAATCTCAACAGAGCACTGAGAAGTGTGCTATAATAATCTAAAAAAAATCAGACAAGGTTTGCTTGGACCTCTGGTTCTTTATTATATTTACCAAACAGTCCTCTTGCTAACCCCTGTGGCAGTGCCTCATAAGGACTTGCTTTGCTCTGCTTGATCTAATTTCTCAAGCAAATTGCTGAAACAAGTCATTTACGAAATGCAGGCCATTACTGGGTTTTTAGCTCATCTGGAATCTAAGACATGTAAACTGTGATTTAGAGTCTGTTTTACACTGCTATTCTGCATGTTTTGTAACAAGCTAAAAATTATTAATAATTCATCTCTTCTGTTTAGTCCAAATGTATCTGTATCAACAGCAATCACAGATCCCTTATGGCTTCCACAGTTCTTTTCCATAATTTTTGGTATTTATTGTACAATTTATACTTGGATTCCTTATCTTGAACGACAATGTTTGCCTGACCACAGTAGGATTTTTTTTTTCAGTCCCTCATCTTCTACAGAGCCAGATGGATACTGTAAATTCTATTTAGCACTTTTTATCTCATTTTGCATGATGGTACTGTTGCACAGCCTCCTGTACACAGAATTACATTATCTGTTGTCATTACATTCCAGTATTGTCAGTATCATTTTACCCTGCAGGATGGGAAAGTTTCCCTTTTTGAGAGTTTCTCCATTTGGAACTGTGCTCTTAAATTTCACTGTGATTAGTTAATTTATCATCTTACTTGAGACTGCTTAATTCTATTACAGAAGTGGGTCACACTCAAATTATACATGACTCCAAGCACATCCTCTTGCAAGTTCTTGTGTTTTCTGTTCATGCAAATTACTGAAAATCTGGGCACCAGTAAAATCTCCAACCAGTAATTTTTAAATTTTATAACAATTTCTGGAACCTTAAAAGCATCTGTAACAATACTTCCAAATGTCAGAGTCCTGTGGGAAATGTGATGCTTTCATGCTGACAGGAATTCAGTTAAACATCTACCTGAGGAACTGCATGTGAGCTATTTTATACATTGTGTTTTGACCAAAGCAATTTTATTTGCACCAAAACTATGCCTTTACTTTTTCAAGTCTAGATGTGGCCACCTCATCAGTTCCCAGGAAGTGGTGCTCACATTTTCTGGCTTCGAGCAGTTCTTTTGAATCTATTCAAATCCTTGACTTGTTTGGGTTTCTTATCATGGCAAACCTGTCAACTCTTTTGGTTAGTGTCTTCACTCCCTTGATATCTGATTTAGCCAATATTGTCAAGGTCAAAGGCCAGTTTTAGTTCCAGCTCCAAAACGCTGAGATGCTACAACTGGTGACTCTACCAAGGCAAATTACATTGTCTCCAGGAATCCCTAATTTCTGTTCTCTCTCAAGTTGTTTGTGAATATTTCCTGTATCATGGTCAGTGAACAAGCTGATCCATCTAACCCTAGGTTTGTCTACCTGCTCTCCAGCACATTCATCCATAGGATTTTCTTGTTTCAGCATCTCAGATTCTGCAAGGTTTGCAGTCATGCAAACCCAACCTCACCACATCTTCTGTTGCTTTATAAAATCATCTTTTAAATACAACCTCTCATAGCCTGATGTTTTCCCAGGTCAGCTGATTTCAGTCAGCTGTTTTGAAATATCATTTGGCTTGCATTATTTCTAGTTTGAGGGCAGGGCATACCTAAATGCTTCAAAGCCCTTTTCCTTCTCATCAGTGCCTGCTGTGGGGAAACTGGGATGCCTCTCTCCTGGTGCCACTATCCATTGTTTTGGCAGTGATTTCATCCTCCCTCTCCCTACCTTGTGCACCTCCCTGCTGAACTGCTGTCTGTTGTCCCAGCTGGAAATACAAAATGGCACTTCCAATATCATGTTCTGGTACTCGCTTCAGCACACAATTATCCCTGGCCAAAGCTACATAACTTGCCTTTGTAAATGTATTAAAAGACTGACAAAGAATGACGTTTTATCATCCTTATTGCAGCTCTGTCCTTCAGCTGCACATCCATGTATTTTCCTTTTGTAAGTCTGTAATTTGTACTGAGAACACATTTCAGTGAAATAGTTAGGGGTTTTACTGCATGCCTAACAAGGCAGCCCTTCAGGGAGAGACTTCTGCATTGTCTTATTTTGTTCCAAATTTACTGCAAATGAATGCAATAAATCATCTCTGCACTTGTTTACTGTTTTACCTGTTCTCGTCACTCTTATCAAGCCAGTTTTGTCTTGTGACATACACTTTAGGATGACTTTAGGGTTTTTTTCCCCATTTGCTAACAATTTCTTTAGGGAAGCATGTAATTTTACTGGCCTTGCAAATATTCATTATTCTTTGCAAAGTCAAGTGAGTTTCTTGCTGTAACCTTGCTTTGAGCCAATTAGAAATTTTACCATTAATAATTCAGTTTCTAATTAGTCTATTTGGAAATTATTCCAGCTGTTAAATGCCCTCATATGTGATTTGGCTTCACCATGCAGATCTGTAAGAAAATGATCTGGAGTCTCATACAGCAGTTAATTTCTTGTCTTTGCCTAATGATATTTTTGCACAAGGTACTGGGCTTGGAGCTTTGCTTGGGAGTCTGAAACTTCCTTTTCTACTGGTGCTGAAAAGCCTGGAAGCCATGCTGTACACATTTAGTAGTAGTATGGAGTTCTTCTGGCCTGATTTTTTGTTCTAGCATTTGCTTTCAAAAACATCAGGAATTTCTTTCATCCTCTCCTCCTCCCTCCTCGCCAGTGATGATCTGCCAGTCTGGAGGTTTCAAGTGCCATTTGCCAGTTCCACTTTTGCCACTCATTTGGGTTTCTTCTGACCCCCTCTAAGAGTGCTGCAGAGACATTACTCTTTATAGCCTATCAATACTCAGAGGACCTAGGTCAGGGTCAGAAAATCTTCAAACCTTTTCCACAGCAGAGGTGATCACCTATTCTCTCCAATGCTGGCTGCTGCAGTAAAGATAAGCAGGCAGGAAAGATGTGTGAGAGGGAATAAAAAATTAAGTTATGCAGGTGTGTCGGCACAATGTAATGCTTTATTTCAGATATGCAAGAGAGAATATTTATTAAAGGAATAAAGAAAAATCCACTTATGTATGAACGTGTTCGTGTTCTTTTTAAAAAAATTCAAACTAGGGAGAAATAGCTTTTAATAAGTAATTTCCAGCCTTCTCAGAAATACTTCCAAAATATTTCTTTCCTCAGTCCAGGGGTAAGGCAACAAAATGCTTTATTGTCCTCGCAGCCAGAGGATGGAGTTTAGACTGGGTCACCTTCTTGTGCCCCAGCTGTGCCACACTTCATGCGGGGCTGTCGCAAGGTGCCAGCAGGGATGAGGCCACACTGTGTGCCAGTGCCATCAGCTGTCACAGCACGGCTCGCCGTGCCCAGGAGCTGATGGCCAGGCTGGCATGCCAACCCGTTGGAAAGCGGGGCTGCAAACAGCGCTTGGGAGCCCGTGCAGCACCGCTGTCGGTGTAGCTGTGCTGCACACGTCTGTATCCTCTTTCACTCCCACCTCCACAGAGCCTTGCTTTCCAGATCCCCCAGCCTGCGTGCTGGGCTTCCTCTGCCTGTGCTGGGCATATGTTAGGAGATGACAACTGAGGCATCTGTGTATTTGCAGCCATGGATTGTTACCAGCTGTTGAGTCATCTGAGTTTCAGATTTAACTCACTGTACTTTGAAAATAGCACGCAACAGTAGAGAATAAGAGTGTTTATTCTACACAACTGTGGTCCTGCCGCCTCAAAATAATCATTCCACTGCTGAATAATTTAACAAAAATAGAGCAATTTAATGCAGCAAGTGTAAGGCAAAGCTCTGTGACTGACATCTCCTAGGCAGTTATGAAGTACCTTCATAGTAGCTGCCAAGAGGAAGCAAAGAGAAAGATAAACAAAGGGAGATAGTAAGAGCCATTCTTTGGAATTCATTGGGAGATATGATATGTCCCACAGGGCAACTAGGTTTTCTGTTTTTCTGTAATAATCAAGATTTCTACCCATTCCTCAAAACGTTTACTTGTGGTGACATAATCAATCACAACACTGAATATGGAAGGTATTTCCTGTGAGCATATCTATTTTTTTAATTTATACAACATTATTCTTTGAAAGAAATCAGTTTCTTGTGCTTCTTCCAAAACAAGGAATAGTTTTAGAAAGTTTACATCAATTATTTTTTTCCCTGTGGAAAGGCAAGTGTAAATGCACGTGTGCGCACAAGTGTATGCAGACAGATCTTAAACAGCAGCATGTGATCTTTAGAAAAATGGAGAGCTGCAGTAAGTTACTGGGATGTGAACTGTGAAGCTTGGGATAAATATAGTTTTCACAAAGGCATAATACCTTTGGCCATTTTGAAGTGTATTTATAATTCAAAAAATTTGAAAGACTGGAGAAAAATGAGATACCAAACATGTTTTATTCCTGTGGGAGGTACTAAATTAATGATGACTGCAGAGGAGCTTAAAAATTTGGCAAAACTCCCTGCAGACCACTGTGAGAATTTATTTATGTGGATTGACCTCCAGATGGAGACAAAGGCTGGTGTGCATAAAGAGATGCCATAAATGGATTATGAAAGTTTCTGAAATCAGCCTCAACACAACAAAATGATTCCCCCCTCTGCCATGCCTCCCCCACCACACACGTGAACACTCTGGCTCCTACTTGTGCTTTTAGTTAAATTTTGCATTATGCTCTAAAGCGATATAAGGCTTTGAGTTGGAACTGGCTTGAGTAATGTACAGTGTTAACATGCTTTAAATGTTTAAACCTCTCAAAGGCTCTTGATTGTTTAAAACCCTGAAACACATGATGAGGGTGTTGTGGGAGGCAGAAAAGGAGCTGGTGAGGGTCTTCGTGGACCTGTGAGGAGAAGTAGAACTTGTAGCAGTCACACAGGTTTTGTGGCCATCAATAATGTAAAAAGGCCAAGAGCATTCATATTCAGGAAATAAGAGTCCACCTGTTTCTAAAAATGTCCTTTTTAATCACTTTTAAGAATTTGTCCCTCTTTATGGGGAGTGGCCAAGGAAATTGGGGTTCTTAACAGTGGAGAAAAGCAGGCTCAAGGGAGACTTTATTCCTCTTCACAACTACTTGGCAGGAAATTGTAGCTATGAAGGGCTTGGTCTCTTTTCCAAGTAACAAGTGATAGGACGAGAGGAAATGGCCTCAAATTGTACCAGGGAGGCTTTAGATTGACTAAGAGGAAAATCCTCTGCACCAAAAGGCTGGTCAAGCATTAGAACAGGCTGCCCAGAGAAGGGGTCACCATCCCTGGAGGCATTTAAAAGGTGTGTAGATGTGCCACTTAGAAACATGGCTTAGTGGTGGATTTGGCAGTGCTGGGTTAATCGTTGGACTTGATGATCTTTGAGATTTTTTCTAACCTAAGCAATCCTAGGATTCCTTTAAAACATCTCTCCCTGCACAGTTTGTGGTGTCTCTCACAGACCTGGTTGAAGGTTATGTTCCTTGGTCCCATTTTAGTCCAGGTTTCTGGAGTCTGAAGTGTGGCTTTTCTTTTCTCTTCTCTTTCAAAACTGGGATACTGATAGATACATGTCCAGACATGTATGTATGGATACAGGTTCACTGTACATACACATATTCTGATATGGGGGTAGAACTTGAAGTGTTTCTTCATCAGACCAGTGAACCATTAGTAATCTGCTTTTAGCAACCATTACCACTTGCCTTTTAAATGCTATCTAATTTCTTATTTTCACTCAAAAAAATTAGATATTTAGGAAATCACCCAGGCAGACATACATCCCCTTTGCTATCTTTTGGGGTTAATATAATGCCCAGATGGCCTGTTGGGCATTTCCCAGCTAGAAATAAGTTGCTCAGTTGGTGGCAGGACAAGGCTTAAAAGGCAGAGGTGGGGGTCCGTGTTACATCTTTACTTCTAGTACTTCTTTCTGCTCTCTGGTGCACAAACAGCACGTTTTGCATTTATTTATTTATGCTGGCACTTGTTTTGAAAAGGAAATAGGAGACTCCCTGGAAATATGAAACATCATCCCCTTTTGTAGTACAGACATCTGTGTGTCACTGCATAACAGCAACTGAAAAAATACTCTTTTATAATTTCATGTTATAATACTCCTCAAGGGGAATCATAACTGTCATATACAGCATAAGTTCGAATGCAGAGTAGTATCTTTTTTCTTATAGAATATTATTTTCACTAGATTTTTTTCCAGTTCCTCAGGAATATGTCTGATTCTCTAAGTAAATACTGGCACACCTGGCATTGAAATGTTGAGACCTAAGAGTTAACGTCTCCATAAGAAAACAGGGATGGGATATAGATGTGTTTTTTGCAGGTCAATAACACAACTGTAGTGCAGAAGTGTAGTCATTTAGAAGTATTGTTCTTTGGGGCTTTTTTCCACTGGGAGCAAAGGCTCAACAAGAGAATTCATTGTCAACTCCATAGTATTTGATCTCCATGGAAACATTATCAGCTGACTTCAAAGTCAACCTTCAAATGTGTTGCAGGTTGTTATTTTTTCCTGTGGTTTATTTCTGATGCTCCTAGATGTGCACTTGCAGACTGTGGGGGAAGAAATACCAACACAATTCCACCAGCCTTGTACCTGATCATGGGGAGGGCACTGGCACTTAGGAGAAGGAGAGAAAAAGCTTCTTTAATGAGGTGCAGAGATCTTATAGTCTGGAGCAAAAGATAGGGCAAGTAGTGTATGTGCAACTCTAAACTCATTGTTTTTCTGTCCTAGCTCAAATCTGTCTCCCTGAACTTGGTGTGCAGTAAATTAAGGAATCAGCTCTGTCTGGTTTTTCAGCAAGAAGAACTGTTCATATTCCTCTGTGTGTTCATTTTAAGTCAGTTAGACTGATTTGTAATTTCTCTCTCACCATGATGGGTGGTACTACAGAAGCATCAGTATCTTCTAAAGTTACGAGAACAGACAACTTAGTGTAGTCTGTGAAGGGCATGCAATCAAGTTGCTTCTCAGGGATGTCAATAGGTCTTTGGGGGCTGACAGAAGGTAAAAGAAAGTAGAAATAAAGCAGAGAAGACAGATTCCAGAGAAATACAAAAGACTTTCCCACCCACAGCCTTGGAAAACAAGTTCTGTGTGTTTTAAAATTCAGTGGTTGTTCCATATCCTTTAATAATGTCACTAGGTCTTTGATCTGTTGCTGGCTTCTGAATTCCAATGGCAAGATGCACCAAAGCCAAAGGAAGACAATGAAAACAAAACTGGCATTTATTATTGGGTTGGTATTTTTAAAAGGAAATTTTGCTGAGTAGTGTGCATGCCTGGCATAAAAGAAGAAAGACTGCACAAGCAACAGAAGGAAGATTAATGCTAGCATGATTTGCTAGACAGAAAAGAAAACCTTACAGAGAGAATGGGAAGGAAATTTCTGTGTGTGGTACATCCTTAAATGCAGAGGCTGAAGCAAAATTTAGATTCGCTTTCTTGGATCCTCAGGTTGTCAGCTTAGAAACCAACATTCCCCTTGGGCAAATCACTGCCACACTTGCTTGGTCTAATCTGCCTGGACAGAGTTCAACTGGACACTGGAAACTGCATTTAAAAAGCAAATGGTCCTAGGAAAAACTATACATGAATAGGGCCTTTCCTCATTTCTGCCCAGCCTTTCAGGCTTTTCCAGGGCATACAGAGATCAGTCATGCCAATGTACTTGTGTGGGCTACAGAGAATGAACAGGTACTTCCTCTGCAACAGAAAAGGAGCTTTCAGCATGATCCTTTAGGACTGTACAGGGTCAGGTCTAGTTTGTTGCTTGCAAGCATTTATGTGGATGATGTACACTTCATAGGGGTGCCCTGCACTAAGTGCTTCTTGTTGACCAGACAAAATTGCATCTTATTTTGTATTCTGACTATTCTATCTCAGTAACTGTAGCAGCACATACAGAAAGGATTTTTCTGTTCCTAGCAGTGATAGAGCCCAGAGTCTTTTGCAGTAAAGTCCTGAAAGTTGTACAAGCAAAGAGTCCTTTGGTCACTTGACAGAAACGAATGGATAGGCTTTTGTCCGGCACCTAAAAAGGGGAAAATACCCAAATCAGGTAGCCATCACCATTACCCCAAGCTCCCGATGGGTACTTTAGTACTGCCTTCAGCAAACCAAAGGATTAAAAAGGCATGTGACTAACTATCTTTTAGACCTCAAAGTATTCCATCTAGAAGTATTTATAGTGGCACACAGTAGGCAATATGGAAGAAGGCTGCATTGAATTTATTTGTGATGTACCTGTTCTCCAGTCTCCCTTGTCTTGAAGAACATCTATCAATAGACTTTTTAGCAATTTAGGATTTCCTGCAAAAGAAAGATTGCGTGAATCCTCTGAAGCTCCTTTTCAGAGATGTCCAGTTTTTTGACTGGAAAAAAATGGTCTTATATACTTAGAGGTGTAATGACCTCAATTAGTAAAAGACAGATGGAATGTGGTGCACAGATTCCTCATGCTACAGAACATGTCCTGCAACAAGGCAAACCCAGCCTGACTCCACAAGTTTCTCTTTAGCTCTGACAAATGCCTAGTGTGGGAAGCACCTGCCTAAGGTACAGCTTGATACTAAACTTATGTGTCGTCATCTGAGGCAAATCTGAGGTGTAATGGAGTCACTTGAGTTTGTTCCGACCTCCAGTGCCTCCTTCTGTTTAATCTTTTTGCCTCTGCCTGGGTCATGCTGTGAGCTCCACACTGCAGAGGATGAAAGAACCTGCCAGGAGCCTCTGTATGCTGCCAAGCATGGTGCTTGCCAACACACGGATAGGATAATTTTTCTAACCTTGGATTGGAATTTTTCTTCATTTGACACTGAGGTCCTTTCTTTCCTTTCTGCTCCAGTAAAATCGGAATATCACAGTACTACAACTGGCACAATTTTTGCCGTCTCCTGTGTTGTGGCTGCAAGTTCATGACCCGTTATGTTTGCTTAATGGTTGTAGTCAACCCACTTTATTATTGCTAGGTTATTTTGGTTGGGTCATAGGAATCATCATTGCTAAAGTACTCCAAAGTTTATTCACTCAGGCTTTGATCTGAAAGCTTTCTTCTCCCCCCAGTCCATCAAACCACTGTGCCTTTAGCTAAATAGTGTTGATTTTGCCTTACGTGCCAGCTCACAGCTTCAGAGAGTGCTTGCTCATTGCTGTAGCTCACTGGCTGCAGCTGTGCACAGCATGGGTGTCCACTCCCTGTGCAGTCCCAAGCCCCAAGGGATACGGTCAGGGAAATGTCACCATCTGCAAATCTGAAGCGTGAAATATGGACTGACACTTGTATCAGCAGAGCAAACTGGAGTTCAGCCCTCAGCTGCTCTAACATTGTTCCTATATATGAGATACTGGTTTACACAAGCCTAAGCATGGTCCCCATTAAGCGTTTGGGGTTGTGGCTGAGGACACATAATCCTCTGGTGCCATAAGACATTACAGCTTGTGCAGCAGCTGCCCCTAGACAGGCACACAGGGGAGGTGACACGCAGCAGGCACACAGCTCTGACATGTGCTGGGCACCTCTGGCACCTTGTGAGACAGGAGGCCAAGGGTCAAATGCAAACCCCATTCTCAGAGTGCTTATAATGCAATATCACGACAGACCCGGCAGTTTATCTAGCCCACGGTATAAAATAAAAATGCATTAAGTCCCAACCCAGGTGGGGATGTAATCTCACAAGGACACCACACTAAATCTCCATCACCCAGTCAGATTTATCCTTCCATCTCCGCTTTTGTCATAAGGGCAATTTTCCAGTAAACCCCTTGCTATTCTGCAGCCTATTGGTGATGCTGCAAGCTGCTTCTGCTGGAACAGTACATAATTAAGCAATAATTTATATTCTGTGCGTGTATGCACAGAGCAATAAAGTGTTCTCAAGAGCTGCGTGCTGCTGAGGCGTTTAATCCGTGCACAGAAGGAGTTTACTGCAAAGCTGCTCCCTCCCTCCAAAAGCCTTTTGTCATCACAGTATTGTGAGGGAATTTGGTGTATTCTTTAATAATTTCATTAGATTGGGATATAATTTAAATAGTTAATGCTACACACTCCACTTTAGGATCAGACCTAATGTTATTTGTTTGTTTGATGTACCTTGAAAATAGTAAAAGCTAGTAGGGCAGAGAGAAAGTAAAGATAATGTTTCACTTGTGAGATTTTTTTTTTCTCCCGTAGCCCTATAATAAAAGAAAGTGATGATAATTAAGTAAACAGCACTCCTTCCAAAGACATTAGTGGGCACAAGAAGCTACTAGAAATACTTTAAAAGGCAGAGATTTACATTTATTTGAAAACTGTATGGTTTCAAAGGACATCTTAAAATCCATACCTTTGCGGTTCTCTTTTCATCTACTGATTTTTAAGTAATACTTGACATTTCTATATGCTTTAAAAAATAACAGAAGGCAAGAAGAATCAGTTTTGGGGGTTGTTTACTTTGTACATCTGACAGCACAGTTTGTGAGTCATTTCTGTCTGTTGTGGGGGGAAGGGAGAGGATGAACATCATTCTGTCAGATGCGAAAGAAGTGATTTCCAAATCATGAGACAAATGATCTGTAAGAGGAGGGTCTCAGAGATGCTTGGTGCCCAGATCATTTTAATTACTGGATTTTTGGATTTCCCATGCCTTCAAACTGGGGATGTGTCCTTCAGGTTCCAGTCAGACACCTCCTGCCTAATAATAAGGAAGAGGATGTTTAGATGAAGGTCCTGGCAACAGGGTCGGTTTTGTGCCCTAGCGCCAAAAAGGCTCACATTCATCTACAATGTATCTAAGAAAGGCACCAATTCTTGTCTCACAAAAAACTGCAAACCTTGGGAAATCCCTCAAGCTCTATCACTGTGGAAGTTGAGCCAGGTCTGTGGGTGAAGGATGTGGCTTCTGACACAGCTCAAGAGGATACTAGAGTCAGGGAAAATTCAAACAGATTTGGTATGGATGATTTGAGCCTGTTTGTGTTTAAATCGGTTCGCTCACAAGCAGTTTTGGTCTCCCCTGAAGGTGAGGTTTAAAAACTGTGGAGGCATTGCAGACCCTCACACAGCTGGGCTGATTGGAATGAAAGGGACATTTACAAAAAAGAAAAAATTAATTCCTTGCAGCAGAGGCCCATGGCACTGCTTGATATAATCATGCTTGAAAACAGCTACAGCAAAAGGCTCTGACTCATAATCCACATGGTATTAGGCTTTGACCAACACTGACATTACCTTTCCCTGCCATCCCTCTTCAGATGATGTCTGCTCCTGCAGCAAGGATGGCAGGACCCCAATCTCATATATATTTTATATTTTATATGTATATATATATATATACACACACACACAGCAAATAAGTTCTCCTCTGTCCTAAAAAACCTTCCAATCTAAATGAAAGAGACATTCAGTGTAATGTTTAATATTATTCTGTAATATGTAAGAAAGACAGGAACAAGATAACCAAGAAGTATTTAATAGCTCAGATTCTCAAACCACTGATGATCATCAGCCTATTAGCAGGACAGGCACTGTCAGAATCAGGCCAAGATGAAGGGAGGCTACCTGACAAGGAGTCAGGATGGAGCTTTGACTACATGTCAAACAGTGGTTTCTGTGGCACAGACACAGCTTTATGTGAAATTTCATCTCTCACCCAATTGAAGCATTTTGCAATGACACATGAATTACCTGTCAAAAATCCCACTGTTGCCTTGTCTCATTCATTAGGTGTCACATAGGAGGATAATGTGTAAATCCCAGCACAAAGAACTTAGCGAGTTCTGCTCCCCCCAGCTGCTGAAGGAGATGGTGTTTATCTTCCTGTGCAGCTCATGTACCAGCAAACTCTTATTGCTGCCTGTCATTCACATTTTGTGCATCAGGGCCACGGCTGGACCACCAGCCTTCAGGTCTGGTCATCTGATTGGACCACAGCTATGGGGAGTGTTTTTCACAAAGAAATTAAAGTTTGTATCAATGCAGTTTCCTGGGGATCTGGGGCATTAGTGCACATGTAGGAGGATACCTCACTGACAGCAAAAACTGGAGAGGGAACTGCATAAGGGTTCAGTTTGACTTCTGGGTAGAAAAAGGATCGTAGGGTTGGGAATGGTCACGACTTCCTGCAGTCCTGCTTCCTCTGAAGCACTGTGTCTGTAGTGCAGGAGTGACAGCCTCCCTTCTCCTGCCACCTCAGCTCCATGTCTTACCTGGACTAGCAGAGGCTTCATTTCCACGGGTTAGGCTCAGGTTCTGCATCCCTTTTACCCGTGATTCGTTCACTACAACAGCCAACAGCTGTGCAATTTGCAAGGATGATCTTTTGTGTTATGCCAGTTCATGAGGAAAAGCTACTGAACAGTCACGAGGTAGGTACCTAACCTTCCTGGTGAGAGGCCAGATTAACGATAAGCAGGAACTTCCTTGCTTGGCTGAACACAAGCAACATATAGGACTCATAAAATGGCCATAAAGATTTTTCTAGATGGCGTGAAATTGCATTTTTTGTGTCTGCAATGAACAGTGCTAGAGAGGCTGGTAACTCTCTGTCATACAAGACATCCTACAGAAGCACAGGGAGGTGACAGGCTGAGGGCCATTCTCTGCACTCTGTGACATTATGCATGGCAGTCATTCTTTGTGATCGTGGGTTAGCACATTCACCAGAAAAGGGGCAGGCTCTTTTTTAGAGAAGTCTCATGCCTGTGATTTGCTTAGTCCTCCAGTGTTGTTACTTGTTCTTGGCTGTCCCTTTGTTAAGGGGGAGAATACCCTTGGCAAGGTAGAGTGCCAATATATTGGGCACTGTTCAAATACAAAGAGTAAGCAACACTCATTGCTCTGAAGAGCTTGTGATCAAAACAGTCAAGACAAAGTGTGAAAGGACAAGGGAGCATTTGAAATCCAAAGTTATTTCCTTCCCTTCTGACCTTAGCAAATGCAGCTTCAGTTTGGCCACACAGATTTTCCCACCCACCTCTGTTAACAGTCTTATATTTTGAGGGAGCTGAAATTACCTTGGTCTTACCAGCAAATAAAGGCCTTCCCTGTCATTCTCTAACCACAACCATTTGAAATGAGCCACAGAGCTCAGTTCAGAGCACAGTGCCTCTGAGACATTTTTTTTTTTTTTTTACCTAATCCCACAGTATACTAGTCATTCTAACATAGAACAAAAGGAACAACCGCATTCTTGTCAGACATCTTCATACTACTGAATACCCTACAAAACATAGTAAAAGATGGAAATAACATGTGGTTTCTAATCAACAAACCTGGTTTTTGACTAATGGATGGTGGGAGGGAGATCTCCCTGTTTATGCTACTCTGTGCTTTGAAGTAGTATAGGACAACTTCAGAGCCTGGGATCTCACAAGGCCTTTGCAAGAATCCAGATCACTGGTTGCAGACTGATGGGGTGCTGGTGGGAGGCAAGAAAGCTATTTTGAATGAAATAGGCATAATAGCTACTGCAGCAGCTTACTGGTCCTCACTGGTATCCAGTGGCACTCTTATAATGTGAGCATTTATGAATATCGTGGGCCATCTGGCAGCTGTACATGGCATTAGGGGAGGCACCTGATCTTTATAAAAGAGACTATCTACAAGTGACTTTCCAAAATATAGTGGAGAAAAGACCATCCAAATAGGCACAGCAGTGATCAGAAGAGGGAATAGAGAGAGGAAAATAACAGTGATCTCACAGCAGGTCCGTGATAGAGATTTGTAGATTTAATGCCTATGTGAGGTTCCTAATAAATAAAGGAAGTGGCTATAGTGGAAAGTTCAAACATTTTGGTGATGTGTGTATGTTCCTCTAAATGCTCCCAGTTTCTGAACCATTTTCCATGTGAATTCACCAAATAATCTTACCTCTGTGTTCAGACCTGGGACTGTCAAATTCATATATTCAATGCAACTGCAAATAAAAACAGCAAAGCGGCAGAGAAACAACAGCAAACGTGTTGCAGAAGAGAAGCAGAGCCAGGGGCAGGAAGGAATAGAAGGAAGCAAGGGCACTGGAAGACAAGAGCTTGTCACTTAAACTAGGCTGACTGTGACTGCTTTGGAAGATTGTGCTGGTTTAGGGATGGGACCAGGAAGAAGAGGAGATTTCTCCCCAGCAGCTGTAAGTGAAGAGATGCAGGATGTGCTGCGCTGGGAGCACACATCACATGTTACTTGATCCATGCATGAACAGAGGGAGGACATGCAGGACTGATCATGGGTGGCCTGTAGCATGAGTCCTATAGGTTGCCTTCTAAGCCCAGGGCTTCCCAGGTAATTCAGAGGCCCACAAAGAGAGGAATTGGGAAAAATAAAGTGCCAACTTCATGCTAGCTTAAGTTGTTATCTCTTGTGTAGCATCTGTATCTATCCATTATTTGGTGTGCGGGTGGCAATTGTGACATTTCAGGAGCTCAGAGTTTAGCTTTGATGATGCTGGAGGCCAAAGATCAAAATTAGACTCATCTGGGTGGGATAAGGTTTAGCCTCATCTGATATGTGTGTTTTTCCATAACACCACCTGACAGAATTATGAAGTTTGTCCTCACAGTGTTCTCAGAGAGAAATAAATGAAATATTGTTGCAGAGATGGAAAACAAGGGCAGGATATTTTGAAGATTTCAGCAACATGGCAGAGGGCATCTAGATTGAAACTGGAGTCATGCAGAGGGCAGAATCTGAGTTTTGTGAAGGATTTAAAGACTTTTTTTAAAGTGATATTTAAAAGGAGACTGTATAATGGAAAATTTTGTATTTTGATACAAGAAAAGCATGAAGAAAAATCTTTCATGTAAGTTCAAATGTACATTTCAACAGAGCCAGAATATGTCAAGTATATAGTAATATTCTATAAAGTCTATCACTGAAAAATTGGAATGAAACAAAAAATTCAAGGTTATTTTTCCTCCCAAAAATGTCAAAACAAGATTATTCACTCTGTAATTGTCTAAAGAAAAGTTTCAGAAAAATCAATGGTTCCATGGAGCATTCTGGTTCCCGAGGGAGTGCTCATAATGAAAAAGTGTTCTTGTTGAGGTTTCTCCATCCAGCTCTGTTCAGCAGGAGATCAATATTCAAGGCTCTGGTGGCACTCAGTCCTTTCCCTATGGAGCCTCCAGACTAAGCCACTCTCTATATAAACATCTCCCCTTAGGCACTTCCTTATTGCTTGCACCAGCTCTTCTCGGGCAGCTTGGAAAGGGGTATGTCTCTCACTCTTCTAACTTCTCTCTGTTTTTTTTCCTCCCTCCTTCTCCCCTTCCCGTTCTCCTCCAGGAACCTTCTGCATCATTTCACTGTGCACGTGTGTGGCTGGAATCAACTTTGAGCTCTCCCGCTACCCCCGCTACCTGTACGGACTGCCCGACGACATCAGCCATGGCTATGGCTGGTCCATGTTCTGTGCGTGGGGGGGCCTGGGCCTCACTCTCATCTCTGGCTTCTTCTGCACTCTGGCTCCTTCTGTCCAACCTGTCCCCAGGACCAACTGCCCCAAATCTAGACCTGAGAATGGGACAGTGTGCTAAAACAAATAGCAAGCAAATACACACAGACATATATATATATATGCCTATGTATGACTATACATGCATATATATGTATATATAATTATATATATATAAAATCTCAAACTAATGCCAGTGCCAAGGTAGAGCTGAGTCCAACATGGCACTCACATCTCCACTGGACTCTGTGTTGCTTCATTCTTTCTCACAGTGATGGGAAAGCTTTTCTCTCACGTGGCTCTTCCATTCAAATCTTAACTTCAGCATCATACCTTAGAGGTCAAATGAACTTACGGTTGCACCTACCTACTGCCATTTGGGAGGGACAACAGGGGATCTATGTGGGGAATCTGGAACCAGAATCTGTACAGGACATGGTGGGGGCAGAGGCATGCAGGGGGGTGACACAAAAAGCATGTCCATTGCAGCCAGAAGGGAAAATGCAAACAGCAAGCAAAGGAACAAATGAAGCATTTGAGCCACTTCAACAACATACCTCCTCAAGGCCATTATCAGAAACCCACCCACGCTCTTTTTCTTTCTTAAAACAAAATGACAGAAGCCTGTCGTGTCATTGGTTTTGGGGTTTTGTTGGGTTTTTTCCTCTTTAAAATGCAGAAAACAAAATGGACAGAATGTGTGAGGAAAAGTAGAAAAGCATTTTCTCTTTGCCTGGCAAAATTTAGAGAGAAGCAAATAAGTGAAAATCATAATAATAATAATAAACAGCTAAGAAAATAAAACCAGAAAACAATAAAAATCTCCAAGAGGACATCTCAGCGGACTTTCCAACAATGCGGTTTTAATCTTCCAGCTGCCTTACATCCAGGCTTACAACTGAGGCTGAACTGCTAATGTAAATGCAGCAGAAGGCCTTTTGAAAATGCTGTGATACATGTGTATAATTTTTCTTCCCTCTTACTTTATTTATTTTTTTTAACAAAAAGAAAAATTTAAAACATTGCAATGTGATTGTCCACTAAACCATCCATGCTGTGTTTGTGGCCCAAGACTGAGGCACTGCAACAGCAGAAGCGTGAGGAAAGCCGTCAGGTCTGAGACAGCACATCTTCTCTGGTGGATTTCAGGTTTTTTTCATGGAGCTTCTGAGAGTTCAGGATGATGGATCCAGGGGAAGACTGACCACGGAGAATGGAGGTTGGGGGGAGGTCGGGTAGCTGTTCTTCCCAGGGATATGCTGGAATGGGATTTCATCAAGTTTCCGGTTTGGATGTTTGAGACAATTGGGCAAAAGCCATTGTGGAGGAGGAAAAGGGAGCTAATTTCTGTAGAAGAGAAGTAAGAGATGCCTCTCATTGTGTTCATGTATGCCAAATAAGACCTTCCCACATCTTGTCTTTGGAAACTGCCCTGGTTTGCTGGACATCTCCTCTCTCCATCTGGAAGAACTGTGTACAGATGGATGTGAAAGGGTCAGATGCAGAGAACAGAGATCCATTTTCCATGAGCTTAAGCATTGTATGATATAACTGTGAATCTGCAAATGGAACTCTCTCTCTTGTTTTTGTCTTTCTCTTTTTCCTGCTAGTCCTCTTCCTGTTGTCTCCTTTTCCCTTCCCTGTGCTATTCCCATTGTTCAGGTCATAGGTCCCTGAGCTAAATGAACAGCTAAGTCTGGAGAGGTGGGTGAATGCCATGAGAGGAAGAAAAGCATTTTGGCTGCAAGGACAGTGGGTCCTTGCAGGGTACCAGTGGCTGAGGGGAAGGTGGGGAAGAACGGGCCAAGGGTGTAGCCAAAGGGACTCTGAAGAAGGATGACTGAATTGCCATGTGCAAGAGTGAGGGCACCACTGACAAATATGCAGGCAAGGGGAGACAGGGCAAAGAAAAAAGTCTCCCCAAAATCAATCCAACCCAACATGCTCTTAATTCAGGGATAGTACCAGCAATCCTTTCTTACATGATAGCTGCATGATATCAGTCCTCATTAGTCAATAAGAAGTCATCCTCTCCATCTAAAATGTCACAGACAGGAGAAGGAGCCTGTGCCTGCTGCACAGAAATGCAGGCATGAATTTCCAGGTCATGCCATTTGCACAGCTGGCAAGAAACAGTATTGCTTGGTTTAAAAATATCCAGCAAACAAATATTTCTTACTCATGTGGTTGTATTAACAGTGCTCAAAGAAATGAAGTTTCTGGAGGGCATGTTGGAGTAGAGTAGATTTGGGTTTCTTCCATTCTTGCTCGACTACCTGGCGTTTGTTTCCTGTTGTCTACAGATTCCTCAAACATGTCAATGCCAGCTGCTAAGTCAGTGTGTTTCCACTGAAGTGCCATCCCTGTCAACTGAAGTTTCACAATTTCATTTTCCATTAGATGTGACCAGAGAAATTACTTATTTATTCGAGTTGAAAATACAAGCCTTTTGAAGAAACTTCCTTTATAAGCAGATTGGTTTATTTATTTTTTCTGGGAAGGTTTTCAAATAGAGTGGTTTTGAAAAGTTTTGAAATACTTTGACTGTGCAAGTGCCTACTTGGTAAGGAGATTGATGAATTACCATTGAACAGAAGAAGGAAATTTAAAACAAAAACAGCCTTGGAGAGCTAAATGAAAGCTGAATGCAGAAAGCCAGTGACTGGAAGCCAAAAAAGACCTATAAAAATTTGTTCATTTCTTCAAAGCATGGAAAATTTTGAAAAACTCCAACTTCTTGGTACGAAATTATTAGGAAAATTACAGCTGTTTAATTAAAATAGCCTTGAATGCAAACTTTCTTCCTCCTCTGCAGTGCTGAATGTGATAGGAAAGGTATGTAAATACAGATATCTGGAGTGGCACAGGTAAACCAGAGTCACAGAAGTACTTATCTGGAGTCTACCATCAGGCCCTGTGGCAGGCAGAGCAGTACAGCAGCTCCTGTGATGATGTATCATTGTGTGGTCCACGAGTGTTCACAGGGTGTGTTCTACAGATACAGTTTTGAAAGAGGTAGAACAGTAAGATTTAAAGAAATAGAAGTAATTTTGCTGTTTGATGGATTTTCAAAGGTTTCCTTTTTTTTCTGCAGCTGGCATAAAAGCAGTTTTGCCTTGATGAAGTATTCTCTGATGGTGTTGGTTTACAAGCTGTATATAAGCCTGTGTGTCTGTCTGTGTGTGGCAGTGGTGGAAGAGGGTTATGGTTATTTTTATTTACAACAGAAAAGTGTTCACCCTGAATCTTTGGGCCAGTTCTGTGATTTTCCACTGGCTCTAGCATAGAGTCCATAAGGCCTGTGGGGCTATGAAGCACCTTAAAAGCTATGGGAATGGATGAAGCAGCAGGTGATCATGTCACCTTAATCTCCAGCAGGATCCCCAAAAGGACCGTTTGTCCAAACACCAGTTCTCTCATCATTGCTTTAAGTAAGGGCAGAACCCCTTTGGGAGATTGTGAATTTCCCTCCGTGTCTCTCAAAGAACTGGGAGGAGTCCCCTGTGCTTCCAAACCCCTGAATAAGGGTCACAGCCCCACCACGCCTTCTGTGTGCTCAGACTTGTCTTTAGAGCAGGCTTGATCCAGAATACATCCAGATGCAAATTTGTGATGGTTAGTGTCTCCATCTCTCCTGAGCTGAAGCACACTCTCAGCTACTCTGAGTTTCTGCATTTTGGGGGAGGCTTTGAAGTACCTTTCTGAACAGAGATTGAAGCTTTTGGACTAGTGCATGGTTTCTTAGTTGGAGGAGCAGCTAATTAGAAATCTGTTATCAGTGATCCTAGCATTAAGGGGCTTGACCCTGTCCCTCAGATCTGCTCTGGCCAAGTGCCTAAGCATGTGCTTTACTTGGAGCATGTGACTAATCCCCTTAACTTTGGTTGACTATTCATATGCCTAAAGTCAAGAATGTGCTTTCCTGGATGACATTCAGCTTCCTGCAGAGTCCAGCCCATGCTCTTTTCCCATCCTTCCCCTGTAGATAAGGTGACACTCTGTCCTAGCCTGAGCAACCAGTATGTTCTTGGTCTCCCTTTACGTGAGGTGGAAATATAGGATCCATATTTGGCAGGCTCTTTCCCACATGTAACCTTTCACGTTGCACTTCTGGAACAACACATCTCTATGCTCCAGAGACCACAGAGCCACTGGAGGGCAGTGAACACAAATATCCTAAAATATCCCATCCTAAGGATGCAGGATGAATTGGCTCAACCCACTGTGACCTGCAGGCTGAGGTTTTGTGTGTAGTGACTGAGTTGTGTTGCTCTGTGACTGTAATGAGCCAGCTGCAGGGGATCTGCTGTCTGTCCCTGCTGGGACACTGTACATGTGAAGGGGCTGTGTGGCAGTAGCACACGTGCCCTGTATCCTATGTACCCTATAGGACACCTTCTTCTTCAAGTTAAAGCTGTTTGTGTGTTAAATTTCCTCACCCATATTAGCCGCCTGTATATATCATCAATCCTTTCTTCCTCTCTGCAAACACACAACTGATCTTTCCTCATCTAAATAGAACAGTCCCTCCAGTTCTTTTTCTAGTTGGGCTTTTTTTCTTCTACCCCAGGGACAGTCACAAGTGGATCACAAGCCACCAGTGACCAGAGCAATTTCTTTGAAATATTGCTTTTGAAAAATTTTCATTATTTTTTAAAATGTTACTCCAGCTGCAATAACAAATGAAAGGGAAAAAAGGCATCCTCAGAGTCCTCTAAACAGAGGCTTCTCATCCTCCCAGAAGTGAATTGTGAGAGTGGAGGTATTCTGATTTCCTGTGGATGCAAGTCATTTGGGACCATTTTTAGCTATGGCATGTTAGCTGTGCAGTTCAATGGATGATGAATAAAGCAAAGTTGGTGAAGGAGGGGATGAATGTGCAATGGCTATATCAGATTTCCCAAGCATTCCTGGAAGACTGTGTCTCTGTGGCTGTCCATTTATCCACTGTGCAGCACCTCCGAATCAGGCTCATCCCTGGAGCCCCACTGATAAGCAGAGCTCAGAAGAAAATCACTGTAATCTGTCCTTAATTCTTGAGCACCACGCTAACTGCCAGCAGCAAAATGAAGGGAAAATCATATGTTACCAAGTATAGCTTAAATAAAGACATGCATCATTCGGGCTCTTCCTTCTGTGCATCTCTACATAGGCCTAGAAGGGCTGCAGGAGTACTCAGGCACATTCACATGAAACACTGCTGCATTTTCTTGTCTCCAGGTTTCCCACTCCTTCATGGTCCACATCACTGTGCTCATCCAGCCAGCAAGGGAAGACTCAAGGTGAAAAACAGACAGCTCTGAATGATTGCCAGGTACCAACGACAGACAAAAAGTAAAAACCAAGCATGAAACACAAACAGTACGTAAAGATTAGTGATGGATGAATTTCCAAGGTCAGGAACTGAAGTTCAAAAAAGCCTAAAGTTTGATTGCTAACTCCAGGCCAGATCCATAAAATCTTGATTCTGCCAGTTTAAGGTGAAAACTCAAAATCCAGGGCTTGGCTCAAAACTTATACTCCACTGTTTCCGGTCATAGCCAGGAATATAATGCAACTATTCCATAGTCTGTTAGGTTCATAGAAAGCTCAGGTGCCTTAGAAAATATTGTAGTGCTATCTTGGTTAACACTGGAAATGAAATGTGTGCTTACACACTCACAATATCTATTTTTTGGCTTTAGAAAGAAAGCAATCAGATGCTGCTCCTCTCCCTCCCTGCCATCCCCCCAGTTCACCTTAGGGTTTCCATCCTGTATGCCCCACAAATGCCCCAATCATAAAGCCTTCTTCAGAGCCAATAATTATAGGTTGCAACATTTTGGCAGCAGATGCTGCTGGTGCCAGAGGGCTCTGACAAGGTCCATGTTGACATCAGTTGGAAAACTGGAGCCTGATACAGTGCTATCAATTTAATTGCAGTACACCTTGCAGAAGTTTAGGATTTAACTTGAGAAAGAGTCTGGACAAGTGCCTCAATATAGGCCACAAGAGGGAAATGAAATTCTGGTCACCTCTAGCAAAGCACTCCAGAATCACAGGTCAATTGACCTTCTCTTTCTCAGGGAAGACTTTCAATGAAAATATCAGTCTCAGATAAGTTATCTCCAGGTGAAATTGGGAGAGTGTAAAAAAGGAGACCCAACAGCAGCTGCTTCAAAATTGCTAGAGTTCTGTGAGGATAATCCAACGTTACCCTCAGCATGAGCAGCAGGAATTGTCAGACCCTTCTCGGACTGCACTTTTGTATTCTTCCATCATTGATTAACATGCCTGCACAGTGGCAAAAAGTGACTTCCAAGGTTTTCTTGCTTAGGGTGTGTATACATGGGCACCCTTCACTCCCTTCTTTCCTTAAACACACACGTGTGCACATCCCACATGATGTGGATGCTAGGAAGCTGTAAAACACCAGTGTCCTATAGAGAGAGAAAATACACAGAAAATGCAGCATAATTGTTCTCAGTTCTTTTATACTTAACTAAGAAGTTGCAATGCAATTCAGATGCTATCTGTGTCCCTGTTAGGTTGTGAATGCAGATCACAGGCAAACTCTCTGCTGGAGATGCATGAGGAAGCAAAATACAATTGGGATAAATTTGGTATTTTCCATCAAACATATCTGGATATTTAAGGATGAGATGCTGGAGTATCCCCTCCAAATCAGAAATGTTTGTGATAACAATCCCACTGTGGCAAGAGGCAGTGCCATGGCAGGACACTCCTGAGTCTGCAGAGGGCTTGTGTGGGCTGTTGGCAGCATGAAGACTGTGGTTAAAGCTGCAGGGAGCTTCACATCCCATGGGTCTGAGCCCTGCCTGTGGCAGCAGGACACAGGAATATCTCTGTAAAGGCAGTTCCTTCAAGAGGTCTTGTTGCTATGCCAGTGGGTCAGAAATACTCAAGCAGCAACAGCAATTCTGTTGTAGGTGAGATAAAGAGTAAAGCCTTCAAAAACCTGTGGGTTTTGCCCCAGTTTCAAAATCATGTAGACTGCAAGGAGTGTGAATCAGTCATGGATGTCTCCTGGGGTCCGATACAACAGCTTCAGCATCCAATTCCTCTTTAGACAGCGAGTAAAACACTAAATGCTTTTGGTGCCTACAGATTTTTTTTAAAAAACTTATGCAGTCCTAATTTGCTTAAGCTCTCATGATTATCTCAAGAAGAGTTTTCTTCTGGCTGTAGAGCGTAAAGCTGTTTTTTGGGGTTTTTTTGCAAAGAGTTATTCATTAACAATATGGATCATAAGAAAAAGATTTGTATAATCAGAACAACAGAAGTGCAACCTTAGATTGTTCAGTCGTTCAGTCAGAGTGTACTGAATTATTTATAACTTCTGGGCACCAACAGCAATCACAGATATCTAATTTAAACTGTTACTATTTTTACTTGGCAATTTCCATCACTTAGAGTGTTTATATCTATGTATTTGCGGTTTGATCTTTTGCAAGACAAAATTTCCCCTACTTACACAGAAAAACATATTTGGTAACTTTTGAAGGTATTTTTCTGCAGTAACTTTAATTATTTTAAAGCATTTTGAGGCTTAGCATGACAGACTTTACAGCTTTCAAAACTGTAAACTGTATCTAAAATGGGCTTGAACTTCCAGTTCTTTCTCAAGTAAAATTCTCTTTGACTACAGGCCATTGGGATCAAGGAGAAATTTGTTTCATTAGCAGATGGAAGACTGGGCCCTATTTATGTGTATATGTGATGAGGGGACTTAGGTAAGGGAGCTGCACTTCTATGCCAGCCCACTTAAGGATCTTTTGCATAGATGTAGGAAAAGTCACTGCTAAGTCACTCCAACTTTCTACCAATCTCTTTTTGTAAAAAACAACCATTATACTTGTGTGTGGCTGGAATGAAGCATTATTAAATCTAGCCCATAGGCTGACACACATATAGTTGTATATATATGTGTATATTTGTATATATATTTGTAAATTTATGAAAAATGTCCGTATCTTCATGATTGCCTGAAATTACCTGAGGTTGATGTACAGAATTTCGGGCAAAGGACTGTTTCTTTTTCACAATCCTCACGTGTCTCAGATTTAAACCAAAACAAACTAAAAAATACTATTTCCCAGGAAAATCCTCATTTTGCCATTGCACCAGTTGAGGAGGGGTACCACACTTAAGTCAGCAGCACGCACATCCACACATGTACATCCAGTCAAAGGACTGGGTCTCAAGGGCTTTTTAAAGGAAAAGGAATGGACTGAAGAAGCAATGGTAGAATTCTGTTCAGCATTAGCTCTCTCAATTGATTCTCTTGTCCTTTCTTAGGAGGCCCTTTGTACAGATGCTGTTCTTCTCTTTAGGTGTACGTTTGGGAGGAGCACCTTTGTGGATGACACTGAGCCACCAAAAGGCCAGGATTTTCTGACCTGCCTTTGTCCCCATTAACCTTAGACACTTAACTGAGTTCATGATGTTAATGTGCTCATCTCCCTTGGCTTCTTGTACAGGTAGTGAAGAGAGATAGTTGCTTACAGGTGGTGACCTAGCAAAACTGACATCTAACCTTTAGGAGCTCATTCTTGCTTCATGCAATGACCACTCACCTACTTTGGGTGATCTCAAGATCTTAAAAGATCTTAAATCCTGGTGAGGTGAGTCAGGTGTCTAGTGCAGAAGAGCATCTGTATGGAGATCAGCCGTGTCTGTGTGCTTCGGGTGCATGGCCTGGGCTCACCTGTAAAACACAGGTTTTAATTGTGAAAGCCTGTTGGAACAAAAGATGCTCACAACAGCCTTCCCCTCCCAAACTGCAACATGACTACAAAGGATAGGGCTTGTCCCAACCCCTGGAAATAGCATTTGAGGTGAGTGCCTTGTGGTGGCCTCCAGGCACAGATGACTGGGTGGTCCCAGTGCTGGAGGTCAGAGGTCTTTGGTCTGAACTCTTCTCCTTTCTCTGCCAGTCCTGGGCATTGCTGAAGCAGTTCAAAGAGTTAATTTACATCTTAAATGTCTGAACAGCTGAGCTGTTCAAAAGTTACTTTTCTTGCTTTATCCCCAAACTGGCCTGAAAAAATCAACTAGCTGGTAGTAATAATCAAAAAATTCTTCTCCAAGATACAGTGTGGGTAGTTTCATATTCTTTTTTTTCAATGTTAATAACTGCTTTACAAACAGCTTACATGGAGATTAAAGAGATTGCAATTTCATCCCTTATTGTTGGGATTATAGTTGTCCTCAGAAAAACCAAACTGAGGACTCAACAAGAGGATGAACTGTGGCTGTATTATTCCGAAAGCTGCTCTGAAAAGGCTGAATGTACGTATCCATCTTATGGTGACAGTCTCTCAGAGCCAAAATTTGGAACTGCATATTGATAGTGAGTCTACCTAGAAGGATCAGCAATTTAATCTAGTATTTGAACTTTGGAATTCTTGTATAATCCCAAAAATTACCTGAATAAAATAAACAGTCAGAGGAGTGGGAAAATTAAACTGATTTTGGAAAACTTTAAGGCTAAGTGAACTTTGGGTCTCGTGCCAATGTATTGTCACTACTATTTGTTTCTACAGCTAAATTTAAGTCAGTGACTTGACAATCTTCACCCATCTCTCAGAACAACTTTATTTTTAAAAATACTGTTAAGGTTTTGACAAGAGGGACTTCAGCTGACCTGCAGGGAACTGTAAAATGAAGATTCAATACTGTGTACTAGTACTTAAGGAAATACTTTAGTTAGAAAGCTGAAGATAAAGCTGAGTTCCAGGGATCAAATGTTATTTTTCAGCATGGTACTACCTTGCCCAAGCTGTAGTGTATCATCCTGACATTCTTCTCCTGTTCTCCCTTTCCCTTTTTTGAGGAGTAAGATATGTATCTCTGTCTCCCTCTCTTCCTTTTCCTCCCCGTGTGTGAGAATACAGACATGCTTCCTGTAAAGACATTTTTCTCTAAATTTCATTCCATACCAGCTCTTGCATATGTGACTGTTTTGTTATTTGAGATGTCTGTGAAAAAGAAATAAAGGCTTTAAGAGTGAACTCTGGAAATGAGGAGGAGCTTGAGAATATATCAAATTTAAGGATGCAGCACCATTTTCTGCAAGATTTTTCAGAATGTTCCTAAATTCTCATCATCACTCTTCTGCCCTCCCTCTCTGTGAGAGGGATGAGGAAGGTACTGGGATGTGGGACTCTCAAAGGTTGCTCTTTAAACTGTTGACTCACTGTGTCCCATGAGGATTTTGCAGGTTTTTCAGTTTTAGTGTCAAAGAAAACTTCCTTTTAAAAGGTGATAAAGTCAATGCAAAATATCACGTGGGAGGAGGTCCTAAGGGGTGACTCCAGACCAATTTATCTTTGATTCCCATTCTTTACAACAGTGGTGGCATTCAGCCATGCATGTTCTCCTCCCTGCTGGGTTCACTTTGCCAAGGCCTGACTTGCCAAGGGGGGCCTGCCTGACCTCTCACCCCCATGACACACTTGGGATTGTCTTTTTGGATAACTTTCCACTTTCAAAAAGACTCATCTGACCTCCTAATGAAAGCCATAACCACTCCTGTGACCCTGCTACAGGGGCGAAGGGCCAGGCTCCATGGGGCAGGGCAATGCCTGGCAATGGGGCGATCCTGGGGGTATGGAAGGAGAATGGGTGGAGCTCTCAGGCCATCAGAGCTCCAGTGTCACCTTCCCCTGCAAGCTCCCCGCTGCTGCTGCTGCTGAACCTCTCAGCCAGTTCGGCGTGTGGGTCTGACTCTCACTCTCCCACTTGTGCCCATGGGAAGTGTGCGTGGCTGTGCAAAACACTCCTGCGTGAGGGCACGCGCGTTGGGTGCAAGGGGCACAGAGAAATCAGACACACTGGACTCCCCACCATCCACTGCAGGTGCATCTCATTAAGATATTTGCTCTTCTGGATTTCTTCTGCCCCAAGTAATATTCAGCCTAACTGCATGCTAGCACACTGGCCAAAAGTTTTTGGAGGGTTTCCCTTTCTTGACTTTCTCATTGGTCCTTTTTTCCTTATAATTCTTTTTCCTGCTCAGAAGAAATGAAACAATTCCCATAATCATCCTTTGATGATGATGAAAGTTGCAGTCATCACTGTTTCTAATTGACAGTTTGGGAGGCTTAGGATAATAATTCACTTAAATGCCTGCAAATTGAACTATGTCAGCACTTTCCTAGGACATTCCCAAGTAAAATAATATCACTAGTACAGGACATTTGTCATGCGGGTACATCTTGGCCAGCTGTTTATGTTTCCTCTAAGTGCGGTACACACACATCAAAGCTGGATTAAGAAAGACTTAGAATGCCACAACACTTGGGCATATTCAAAGAAATGCAGCAATACATCACATTTATCTGGCATATTTTCTCTATAGAAAATTTTACAAGCAAGAGTCCCATCAGAACTGTCTGAGGCAGGTAGGTATTATAGCCATTTTGGAAATGAGAAGCCAAAAGCCTGGGGAAAACACTTTCTATTTAGTGGTTTGATGCTCCCTCACAAATTCTATCAGCTGCAGGTGGAGGCTTCTCTTTTCAGCACTTTTGAAAATCCAGACTGTAGCTGGGTTTACTCAAATCTGCAGTGGCTGTAAACGTGAAAACCACGATTAGGACACTCAGGATCCTGATTTCTTCAGAGCACTGCTACAGAGCTTTGATCCCACAAAGCACTTGCCTAATTTCAAGCATAAATTTCCCATTAAGGATGTTACTGTCATGCTTAAAGCTAGGCACATGCCTAAGTGCTTTGCTAGACTGGGAATTACATTGAAATATATAAAAATTTAACATATTTTGAAAAGTCCAAAACCATGTCCATTTCTGATTAAGACTTGGACATTGTAAAGGATATTTGAACTGTGTATGCAGCTGCTCAACCAGGTGGAGCACTTTTTAGCCAATACACACAGAGTTTTGTGACTTTTGGGTAGTAAAATCCAGTTGTCAGAAGTAATAGTGACATGTCCTGTGAGGTTGGGACCTCTGTGCTGCTGTTAGAGGCAAAGTGGCTGCTGTGGCCATCGGTGCTAACAATACATCAACAACCACTGACTATTTTGTTAGGTTGTTCTGGTGAGATGTGAGTGTGGTGGCTAATTTCACAAGTAATGTGACATCAATTGTATTGTACTTTTCCATTTCTTCCTGTAATCTGCTGCAGCAGAAGTGAACAGAATTTTTTTAAACATGAAACACCCCCAAATTTCTTGTTCTGTTAATCCAAGGTGCTAATCTGCAGACACACAGGTGTTTGTGTACGTGCATAAGTGTTTGCAGGACTGTGGCCCTGAAGGAACAATTTAGTGGCAGGGTTGAGATCAGGGAACTAATAGGGAGAATGAACAAACCCCTATAACTTTGAAAAACAAGAGTTGCAGAAAGCATCACAGGACTTTGTCAAAAAACTGGCTACATCTTACAATTTCCGTTTTGTTTTGGTTTGATTTTATTCAGATTGGCACAGAATACTGTATTTCCATCGATTAAAATCTTGTCTGGTAACTAACTAAACAACTTGTTCATGGAAAATTAAAAAATAAATAAGTAAACTGTCAGTTGTGGAATGTAAACTGATTAAACAAATAAAAAAATCATGTTGTGTGTTTTAAGAGGTTGAGTCTGCTTGTGTCAGGAGCGGGGCTGAACACCTCTCACCATCCCCATCCCCACAGAAGGATGGAGGACAAAGAGCAAAACTGGGCTGTGGGCGGTCTCAGAGTTATGGGGTACTGGAAATGTTCTTTGAAATCTAACAATAATAAAGATTAGATGGTTTCTGATCAGAATCACTGTACAAAACATTACAAACACAAGCAGGATCTCAACATAACTGTTTATGAGGAGATTTTCTGTCTATCATAGAAGGGATTGATCCCTGCTGGAGCCTTGATGCTAGAGTACTGCATGGACTCTAACACCATTAATCTCTTTTTGGAGCCTCTTAATGTGTTGAAGTCTGTGATTTGATTGAAATGTATAGAGACATCAGAGTAGTTTAGCTCCCACCTTCCCCCAGCAAATAAACAACTAAAACAGAATATGGATTGGAGCCTGTCAGGTTTCCAGTGCTCAGCTGTAAGCGCTTCAGGAAATGCTGCACTGATATTACTTCTTCCTCACTGCACTTGTATCCTCAGGCTGACAACAACACAGCAGACAATCATGCAGCAGGCAACAATGCAGCAGACAATCGTGCAGCACACAGACAATCAAGCATCACACACACATTTTCTGTAGGGCTTGGAGTGTGCAGCCAGTTGGGCTGCAAGGTGTCCCAGGCTAAACACCCAACGTTCAGGGTATTCGTAACAAATGGAAAGGTATCAAAACTACCTCAAATGTATAAAAAAAAATTAAAAGAAATAGACAAAAGTGCTTGCAACTGTCCTAGCAGAAGAAAAGCAGAAGAGAAAAGCACTTTTTTTTTTTTTTTAATTATTGAGTTTTAAATTAATTAATCTAGAACTAAACTGTTCTTAAAAAATGATGGCAAGGTATTTTTAAACATGATTATCTTGTTGGTCATGGTGTGAAATATCAAAATTGGCTGTGTTGACTCTTTTTGCCTGATTTAGGCATTGTACTTCTAAAGATCTGACAGTCAAAAATAACAGGGAAGCTGATGGTTCTTCCCAAGCTGATTGTTTTTCTCATGACAGACTATGGATTGTAGCAAAACAAAGAGTCTCCTGCAGTTTTCAGGATGGAGTCCCTCCTGCCCCCAAAGAGGTCCTGTCTAAAACAGCATTGGTAGTAAGGAACCAAATAAAGAATCAGAATGGAGAAGTGTAAAAGACAATTCTCTGTCAAAACCCCCATCATTACTGCCATAAATTTCTTGACCTCTTCCCTGGCACTAATGGCTGAGGAAGGGAGAAATCGTGGCGATATACTAAACACAGAACTCCAAGAATGTGCCTATTTTTGCCACGTTTCAAGAGAACCCACTTGTATTGCCTGTGGGGCAAAGCAGAGAGCGGGAGCAGGGAAGAGCTGGCTGGGGGTGCAGAAGCTGGCAACCCCTCCCCAAAGCAAATGAAAGGAACAGAGGTGTTACAGTGGCATATCCAGCACCACGAGCTGTCGAAACTTTTTGGATGAAGCATGTCCTCTCCTTGTCCCCTCCTTCCCGTGCACCGAGCACAGCCGCCCGCCCAGCCATCCTCATGGGCTCAGGGGCACCGCTCACGTTCAGCAGCCGTGCCGGTGTCGGGGCTGCTCGGGTCTTTGCTCTCTGCCATCGGCAGGGGAAACGTGATTCATCCGTGCTAAAAATGGAAGTCTGCAGAGCCTGCTTTGTGGCGAGGGAGAAAGCAGGTGCCCTCTCCTGTGGCAGCGACGGCACGGAAAGTCCCCAGGGCGAGGCCGCAGGGGCAGGGGGCTCAGCTGCTCAGCGCATGTACAGGGAAGGCGAAGAAGAACATGAACTTAAAAGCTGGTCCTTGAAGGTTGAGCTAGAGATGCTATCATGGAAGGGCTTGCATTTTAAAGAAAGTGGGCTGACTTCAAGAAAGATTTATGCATGACAGTCCAGGTTTGCATTAGCCACGTGAGAGCTGAATGTTAAGCCCACCTTTGGTTGCTGCTCCCTGCAGTGCCCGAGCTGCACAGCCCTGCTGCTTCCCAGGCTGCTGCTCACATCTTGGGGTCCAGTTCTCTGGCATGAGAGGATACACGAGAGCCACAGGGTCACACAGAAGCCTGCAATGCAGCTAGGCAAAGCAGACAGCAAGAGAAGGGAAAACTCATTAACTGTAGTTCACAACAGAGCAAATGAACAGAGGGATGTCAATAACCCAAAATCACAAAAGCCATCCATGGAAGAGCAGGGGTTTGCTGTGCCCTTGTCTCAGTCAGGAAGGCAAAGGCTGAGGCTGCCTGTGCCGGCAGACACTGCTTCCGCGCAATTCTGGGTGCCTGGGCTTGGCAGCTCAGTTTGGGAAGTGTAGCAGGACTGCTCATCTCTCGTGGTCCAGCTCCTGGTTCAAATGAGCACCATCTATTCAAGATTCCAGCCGGTCATGAAGGGAAAGAACTACTGAATTAGGAGGGAAAATAATGCAAATTTTGAGAATTAGGTTCAGGAGAAAAAAATCATTTGTCAGCTGCATTTGCAACACAGTGGGGCCTCAGGAGATTGAATAGAGGGATAGGCAACAACTCCAGTTCTTCAGAGCAGAGAAATCACCTGCTGTGTCCCTGAGGAGCACCCCAAAGTTCAGCTTTCCCTTTGCTTTGAGTATCTGCTAATGTTTTGTGCCCACCCAGGAGTGAGGACCCCCTTGATGGAATGCAAACACTCTGTTTCAGAGGCAGGATAATCTCACGGTGACCTTTCTTGTCAGACACGCATGATAACTGCAGCAGACTGGGGCTGCATGGGGTGAGGATGCTGGTAATGAAATGCTTTCATAGCTCGACACTCATTATTCTGTTACATTACCGGGCTCTTCCCCAGGGGCCCTCTAAAGAGTCACGGCTGAGCTCTTTTCCTGCAGAGACCAAAACCAGACCACCTAACAAGCTACATTTACTAAAATTTTTGCTCCCTCCCTGCTCAGAGGAAGTGTGGTCTTGTTCATTTGCATGAGACAGAAGTGGAAGAACTATGCCAGCTCAGCTCTGATTTTATCAGCCTGCTAACCCAGGCCAGACAAAGCAGTGAGCCTGTGGCCAGCCAGGAGTGACAGAGGCTGCTGCCATCCCAGAGCTCACCATGCAGGCCCCTGACTTGCCCCAGCGTGCCCAGCATGCCTCAAACACAGTGTCTCTGCTACCCTACATCTGCTATAGACCCGCAAAGAGCGACCACTGACCGCTTCTTCGCAAGAAACTGCACTTTTCCTTTGACTGTTTAATTCCCTGCTATTTCTTCCCATCCTGAGATAAACCCTTGGCCTTCTCAGCTCTGAAATTCAAAGCAGACCTCACCGGGAGCAGGCTGCTCCGAGTGAAGCCTGCATTGCCTGTGATAGCAAAGCCCTCTCACAGAGCTCAGCTCTGTACCAGGAAATGAGCTGGCGGCCCAAGGGCATGCCCAGCAGCAGGAGAGCTCCACTGCCAGCAGATAGGGTTGGAGAGAGGTCACAGAGTCCAAACCTTGGGCCATCATCTCTCCCCTGCTCAGTTCCCCAGAGACAACCCTTTCAGTCAGAGGTGGTGGTGGGTATTTCAGGAGGTATTAAACAGGAGAGCTGAAGGCATTAGGTATCCTGCTTTGGCTTTTGCTAACTGTTCACAGCAATACTCAAAACGCATGCCAGGAACATAAAGGGAGAAATAATAAAGCCTGCCATAAGGAGCATGTGATTTGGAAAAGCAGAGGCAGGCAGAGGGTGAGAGAAGGAAATGAAACACAAAGGCAAAGTCTTCATAGCAGCAGTTGGCACTTCGAGCTGGCCATGTATATGTGAAAAACACGGTTCACTTTTATGTAAAAGTTATAATTTTAATAAGAATAAAATATAATAGACAATTAGGAGACAAAGAAACAAAGCTTTTCGGCCGAGGTGCTGATACCAACAAGATCAGCACACCGTCCCACTTCAGATCCTTTGTTT